>JACGWL010000934.1:0-97790 GCA_034509725.1 Sesamum angolense
GAAAATACACCAAATGGACGTTAAGACTGCATTTTTAAGTGGCGAATTAGATGAAGAAATCTATATGGAACAACCTGAAGGGTTTGTCATTCCTGGCCAAGAAAAGAAGGTCTGTAGACTTGTCAAATCTTTGTATGGGCTTAAACAAGCTCCTAAACAATGGCATAAAAAGTTTGATCGGACAATGTTGTCAAATAGCTTCAAAATCAACGAGTGTGATAAATGTGTATATGTTAAAAGCACTCAACGCTCCTTTATCATAGTTTGTCTATATGTAGATGACATGTTGATAATGGGAAGCAATCGTGACATTATTTTGACTACCAAGAAAATGTTGACAAAACATTTTGATATGAAAGACATGGGTTTAGCTGATGTAATCTTAGGGATCAAAATCCCTAAAACGTCTGATGGACTTGCCTTGTCACATCCCATTCTGTTGAGACTATACTTAGAAAGTTCAAGGTTTATGATAGTCCACCTGCTAAGACCCCTGTAGATTTAAATATACACTTAGCAAAGAACAAAAAGTGAACCCGAATGTTAAATTGAATACTCAAGAATAATTGGTAATTTAATGTATATCATGAACTGCACTCGTCCTGATATTGCATACGCAATCAACAAACTGAGTAGATTTACAAGTAATCCAATCAAAGATCATTAAAAGGGGTTGATTAGGATCCTTAGATACCTAAAATACACTTCCAACTATGGATTACACTATACGAGATATCCAGCTGTATTAGAAGGATATAGTGATGCTAATTGGATATCTGACAGTACAGACACAAAATCTACAAGTGGATATGTATTCACCATTGGGGGTGCAGTATCTTGGAAGTCCTCAAAACAAACTTGTATAGCTCATTCTACAATGGAATCAAAGTTTATAGCTCTAGATAAAGCTGGATAAGAAGCTGAATGGCTTCGTAATTTCTTGGAGGACATTCCTTGTTGGACAAAACCAGTGCCCGCAATTATGGTACATTGTGATAGTCAGTCGGCTATAGGAAGGGCACAAAGCAGTATGTATAATGGTAAGTCTAGACATATACGTCGAAGACATAATACCATAAGACAGTTGATCTCAAGTGGAATCATATCCATTGACTATATAAAGTCGGGTAAAAGATTCTTTTCATCCTTTATCTATGTCCAATATTACTTTTGATCCTTTAACTTTGGCAATATTACCTTTCCTCCTGTAACTTAACATAAACGCTTAGATTTAGTCCTTCAGTTAATTCTATGGTTATTTTACCCCTTTTTAAACAATATACAGTCCAAAAACATGCTCAAGTTTGGCCCAACATGCTTCCGTATTATTATCAAAGCTTCCGTAAAGTCATACCTTGGTTCGACCGCCTTGCTTCCGAGTATCCCAAGTCCTCGGTTTTACAGACTTCTTCCAACCACACAACCGCAGCTGATGGTTCGCAGGTACCTGGTTCCTTCAGTAACAAGACAGCACAGCCCTATTTCGTTTCCTACTTAGGGCGTAGAAGATACTTCCGAACAGAAACTTAATAAACTTTGGGTGAGCAAATCAGACAGAAGCCTTTTCTTTATTGAAGAATATATGAAATATTACATAAATATTATTTCCTCCCTTGGAGGAGACAACTATTTAGCCGCTCATGGTGTTGAGGGCCAGACTCTTTGGGGAAACCCCCATAAGCTAAGAACTTGAAAAATTACAAAGATAGACACTTGGAATGTTATGCTTTGAAGAGTAGGGAAAATTTCGATGATCTCCTTCTGCTTCGCTTCTTCCTTATTTATAACCATCCGCGGACTTCAAATGCGGACTTCAACTTGTTTTGATGACGTTATTGCGTTCGTCATCTGGATGACGTCATTGCTTCCGTCATCGTCCTTTCCAGCTGTATTCCTTAATGGCTTGTCAGCCATTCAATTGCTAGCTGGCTGACTGTTGGCTTTTGTCGTCTTCTACGAACAGTCTTTCTTTTTGAATTTTTACATCTTTCGATTTTTACTTGTTCTTGTAAAAAAATTTTCTTTTACCTTTGTCCGGGTTCGGTTCGGTTTCTTTTGGGTTACCCGTATCTTTGTGTCGAACAGTGGTTTTTCCTGTTTCTCACAGCAAGGGCATACATGGTTATGCCATTGCCCAACATGCAACATGTTGCATGCCTTCATCCTTGTTGACTCGGTTGCAGGCAGCTTGTTCTCCCATATAAGCATTCTTTTCTTTTCGAACATGTTTTCTGCAAACTCAGTGCTCTTTCCTGTCATGGAGTTTCCAGGAATGATCCATTCACCTTGTTGGAAAGATTTTGAATGGATACTTGACTTGTCCATCTCGGTGAGACAGACCCATAGACCAAGCTCTTCTGGTGGAAATATCGTCTTCGCTAATAGCTGACACCAGTGGAGCTTCTTCTGTGGTAGCTTTGATTCTGTGAAAGCCACCATGTCTGGTCTCTGCAGCTTGATGAAATGAAACGCTGGGAGACCCTTTTCTGCAATTTCTGGAGCTGCTGAAATGAAATTTTAGCTCCAAGATATCTCTCTCTTTTAAAAGTGGGGATTGTTCTGCATGAATCGTCATACCGCCCCACTAATCCATTCCGGTAATTTGGAGATTTCCGGAAAACTTGGTGACATAGTTATGAACTGAAGCCAGAGCTCCAAACTCATACCATTCTCAACTTCTTCGGTTTGAACCTTCCATCATCCAGACCCCTTTGTGTGTGGATTTCCTCCATCCCACTTTGCACTTTCTGTTTCTTTCAAAGTGGCCGGAAATCCTTTCTGTATTTTGCAAGATCCTTTATGAAGATACCTGCAAAATTCACAACTCCTAAGAAGCTTGTAATTGCTTCTTATCTTTGAGTACATCTGGAAAATTGCGGATTTTTTCCACAATATTCCTGCAACTCAATACCTGCTTCGTCAATAAGAATTCCTAAAAATTCAATCTTATTGACTGCTATAGTAGCTTTCTTTCAGAAAGTACTAAACCCTCTTTATGACATGCATCAGAAAATTTCTAAATGTTTAATATGATCTTTCATATTTTTAGATGCAATCAGAATGTCGTCAATGTAGACAAACATGAACTCAAAATAATCTTTAAAAAGATTATCCATTTTCCTTTGAAATATCTGGGGTGCATTAGCTAAACCCATTGGCACGTTCCAGATATATGTCCTTGTGGTGTGAGAATGCAGTAAACTTTTTTGATTCATTCTCCATTTTAATCTGATAAAAACCAGATTTGCAATCAAATTTAGAAAACACTTTTGCACCTTAATGCAATCAATTAAGTGCTCTCTACTCGGGATGTAATAACCATCAAATTCAAGTATTTTATTAATACCTTGATAGTTAATTACCAACCTGGGTTTACCTCGTTTTATCTCGCCATGGTTTCTTACCAGAAATCCAGGGCTACTATAGGCAGAGATTCCAGGCTCAATGAGTCCAAGGCTGATATGCTCCTTGATAATGATCTGCATATCCTTCTTGTCCTCCATGTTCATCTGAATAGGCTTGTATCGAACATACTCGTATTTGCACTCTTCTTTAATCTTTAGAGTAGCTTCGATCTTGTTCCTATCCCACCATGCCAGAGGATTTTCACTGAAATTTCTCTGGATGAGTCTCTTGACATTTTCGAGAGAAAGTATACTTTCCTCGCTTATGTCCAGGGTCTTTAACTCCTGTATTTTCCTTGAGGTTCTTAAGTTCTTCCTCAGATTCCTCGTGAAAACTATCAGTCTCGATGAGTCCCTGTTGCCTGAAAGACAAAAGAACTTTCCCAAATTTCCTTTTATCCTGCATTTTTGGATTAGTCAATTTGGCATCGAAATCACCACGCTTGCTGCGAAAATTTATAGGCATTATCCTGTTAAATGCCTTTTCTCTTCGCAAACCTGTATCTCATTACCACAGTTAGTAGTAAAGATTAACAGATTTCTCTGATTATCCTGCATATATCTTGCAAATGTTTGAATAAAATTATTACCTAGCAAGATATCAGCACCTGTATCATGAAAGTAATGGGAGGTGTTTTTACCCTGAACCAGGGTGTTCCAAATGCTCCCCCCGATCATGATTTTGGCTCTCGAATTCCTGTATTGAGTATTAGGATTTTTTGTGAAAAATCCCTTCCTGCAATAACAGGTAAGGTTTCCCTTGCTTCTTAGGGAAAACTCCAGGTTTTGCTGTGCAAATTCCTGATCCTGAGTCAATATAAGCTGCAAAATACTCTGTCTTATATTGATCATATAACATACCAACAGATATGTATATAGAAAAGGGCTTGTCATTCAATCCTTATGGTCACCCCATCAAGACTGAACTCCATACCGTTACCTTTTCTTCCCCATGGTTTATGATCTTCGAGGAAACTTAACCCCAAAGTCATACACCCATTTTCTCGTCCTGCAACACCTGCAACTAGAAATTCATGGCCTGCTATTTCTAACATGCCTTCATATCTACCAACAACAGGTTGCTGCAAATGATATAAGTCATCACAAGGAAAAAAGTTTTCATTCTTAGTGATGTCAAATATAACTTGTATTTCTTTCCATCCTTCAGGGCATTTAAGTTTTACGTTATCTACCCTAATCTCTTGAGGAGTTAAGACTCTAGCTAAGTCTTTCTCTTTTCCTTTGTAGCCTGTTATCCTATCTTCTGAAAAAGACATTCTGCTACCATACTCAATCCTAGAACTCATTGTTCGGTCTAAGACTGGGTGATCTTTTATAACGATATCGCACCACCTATTCTAGGTATCCTAATTGGATCTGGTGCCATTACCTTAGCAAATTCCTTGAAAATTCTAGGAATCTCAATATACTCTTTCCTAAGGAATAAATCCGAATGATGAGTGTTGGAAAGGGCATAAGCAATTCTATAAGTTATAGAATATGGTCTATTTCCTTCTTTCATAAGATCTTTTCTTTTAAAATCCTGATGAAGGGTTAAGACTCTACTGAAATCTTGGTCCGCTAGGTTGTATGCAATCCTAGGATGAATATCAAACATCAATTTTCCTGCATACAAATTACCTATCATTGTCCCAAGACAACCATCTCTTAAGTTATTGATTCTTCTATCCATTATTGATAAATGTATTTCTGAATCAATTCTTTCCTTAAAAGTTGCTTTTTACTACTTCTATGGTTCCTATGTGGATCCATTTCATAGTAACTGCAATCTCTTCTCTAAGCCTACTTAATTCTTCAAGAATTTCTTCTTTAGGAATAAGCTGCATTTCCATCACATTACCAGTAAATTCCATGGGAATAGCGAACTCACCTGAACTTACTTTGTAGATTATGTGATGCTTTCTCTGCTTTAGTCCTATCTGGTTAAGGACTTTGCTAATTCCTCCAATTCTGAATCCATCATATGGACTGAGGTTGGAATCTTGACGCATGATTCTTTCCATGGTTTTGTTTGACACCGTCATTCTGGAAAAGAATCCTGACAGGCTTTCAGAGGTCTGAAGCATATCTTCCTCATTGTGATTATTCTGACTCGGTTGAAGATCCATCCGACTCAGTAACCATTTCCTCCTCATAGACACTTTCGTCTGAAGGAAGATCTTCAAATTGGGTATATTGGTACCAATTCACCATAATAGACAGCGTCTAATATGTCATCCGTGGCTTCAAATTTTCTGATTTCACCACGTTTCTGCGGGCAATCTGGAGCGATATGTCCTCTTGCTCCACATGTCCAGCAGTTGCAATCCTTGAAACTTTCATTAGTTCGGGTATGGGCCCGTCTGAAAGTTCTCTTCGTAGGGGTTCGTCCGGTGGATCTTGTATCTGTTCGTCTAGATCCTTGGGAGGAAGCCCTTGTTGGTCCACTCCGTTGCCCAGATTTGTATGTTCTGGCTTTGGTTTTGGACCACCATGATCTGCGCCTAAAAGGAGTTCTTCTGGAGTTCCTGGAGTATAAATCACTCCTATGTTTCCTCCTTTTCCTCGGCTTACCTGATTCTCCTATAACAGTAGGAAAATCATTATTATCAACAGAGAGGAGTTCGTTTGATCGTACCTCTCAGTCTTTTCATGTTTTTCTGGATGGATGCCTGATAACACCAATCCTTTAACTTGTCTTTGAGGAAAGACATTCTCCTTGCTACTGAATCCATCTGTCCCTCTGGTACTTTGTATGATTGTATCAACATTTCCCTCCATGGACTGCAGATTTTAGCAAAGAACATTGGAGCTGCAACATCCACTGCTACTCCACTCTGAAAGAAATATTTACGGAACCAATAGATATATTCATCTACTGCGCAAATACTCCTTAGTTCAAGGCTGAAAAGAGCTTGTGCATTTTCTCTAGCCTTTTCTGTTCTACTTTCTTCGAAGTACCCGTCTCCGATGAAGTGTATCTTGATAAGCCTTCCGAGCCGATCTGCAATTGCACTTTTGGAATCTCCGGCAAGGATACTGGCTTTAGTATCAGCTGGGGTATTATCCCATCCGATCTTCACAGAACCCTCTAAGCTCAACTCCACTAATTTGATGAAGTTTTCTTTATCGAGTTCTAAGGTAGTTGCCGCGATCTTTATGGCTGCTACCCATTCGTCTATCAGCTTCTCCATGTTTCGGAAGTCGATAACATCCAGGTTTAGTACAGCACCATACGGATGCAAGGGCTGAAGCATCGTTCTTGCCCAAGGTGTATTCTCCGGTGCTCTTCTAGGATTTCTCCCTGGATTCTCTCGAAGTCTGGTTCCCACAAATGTTGGTGTTGTGTTTGTGTGGAAATCTGCACTTTCCCTCATCGGTTGATCTTGTGGAGCTTCGTTTGAACATGTGCTCCCCTCCGGCGGTGGTAGTGCTGGAGTAACTTCATTGGTTTGGATATTGACTAAATCCACAATCCCTAGTTGGGAAAATGACTCAGCCAATTCTTGTAGATCCGATAGATCCGCTCTAGTTACCTCCATTATTTTATGGAGTTAAGGATTTCCTGGATCTGTTCATCCCGAGTCTTTGGCTTCAGGATCTCCTTCGCTTTCCCCTTCTGATGTAGAAGAGGTACCGTCCCAAGGGCATCCCTGATCCTTTCTTGTCTGGATATGGATGATTCAGGTTTGTCCCTTTGGTTTCTTCTCAGATCTGCAACTTCGGTCTTCAGATCTGTAAGATTCTTGTGTAGATCTGGGAGGATCATAAGAATCTCGTCCATCTTGTGGCACAAGGAGTCTACTTTCATAGGTACGTTAGATAACCTATGTCCATAGTATTGGACCGTCTTCTGGATTTCCCTCAGATCTTGAGAGATTTTCGAGGTATCGGCCTCGATTTCCTTCCAATTAACACCTCTAATCATAATTTTTAGAGAGATATTGGTGTAGGTATTGACCTTTTCCGTTCTTCCGGGCTGGAATTGGTACGTTGATCTCAGTGGTCTGCAAACGCTTCGCCACCTGTCCTGGAATTTCCAGCAGGACTCGGAGATGTCTAGGTCCTTCTGGGTCAAACTCCGGGTTTACCTCTATTGTATCCCCGTTCCGTGGTTCCTCGGGTGTCCGAGGGGTTGTTCTCATCTTACATGGGCCTTTGTATGGACCATGGTCGCATTTCCAAAGAATTTCCCGAAGGACATCCTTTCTCTGTTTTTCCAGAATCTGGAAATATTCCCTGTTGTCATTGTAACTCGAACTTTCGTTCGGTTCCATTGTCTCTTACAAGAGTCTCCTCCGTTAGTGGGAAATAATAATTATATGCAATATACTCATATACTCTTCAATAAACCTAGGCTCTGATACCATTCTGGCGAGCATGAAATGATGCAGCTTTTCTGTCATAAACAGTACGTGAGATGCAGGACTCGGTCGTTCCAATAACTATTCAGCTATCTTAAGGGAACAGTCGAGTGAATTCTCGATATACTGTGTTTATGAAGAAAATACAAAATTTTGCAATAAATCAAAAATGGACTGAAATTCCTTAATGGAAAGGTAAAATCTTCTGAGAATTAACTCAGATCTTGACAGATCCGGTTGGAGGACTAAAATTGAGTATTTTTGGAAAGTTACTGGACTAAATATAAAATGCACAAACTTAAAGGACTAAAATTAATATCAGGCAAACTTAAAGGACTAAACGAATCCTTTTCCTATAAAGTCAAAGGATAATTTAGTTGATCCATTAACAAAAGGCATTTCTAGATATCAAGTATACTGTTTGTCGAGGGAATCCAAAATGGTGTCCAGGGCCAAAATGGACTCAATCGTGAGAACTAAAAATATTATAGAAGGTATTGTAAGGGTACTATTGTCTTGGTTTATTCCAACGGCTGAACAGTTCAAGACATCATGTTTACTGATTAGCCAAGTAAATCCGATGGTATTCTTCTACGGAAGGTTCAAAGCAACAAACTACCTACCCTGATGCAATGCCTTCTCATATGAAACTTTCTTAAAGCGTCTGCATGTTCCTATGCATTAATTTCCATTCATGTCTAACTCTTGTCTCAACTTCATAATACACAAAATCCCGCATATCCCAAAATTCTCCCTACATACAGTATACACATTTGGACATTTGTAGTTCACCTAATATACGAGCTTGTATGAGACGTATCATTTTTCTCACGTTTGATCAATCCTGTTTTTGTATGTGACTTTGTGAATTTTCAAGTTTTGACACATTACGTGTTTCAAATGCTGAGTATAAAAAAAAAAAAGATTTTGGTGACACTTGTATGACCAATAGTGGTAAGTATATATATATATATATATATATATATATATATATATATATATATATATATATATATATATATATATATATATATATATATATATATATATATATTGAACGAGCTAAAAGTTCCACCATTATATTAAGTCAAAAGATGTATAGTTTGAAAAGTTTTACATCTGTCAGAATAATAAAAAATATCAGAGTACAAAATATCTTTCAAATAATCAGGGCAGCTATCAAAGAGGTGTTTGCAAAAAGGTGGCTTGCTGCTTGGTTTGCTAATATATCTGCTGCTCTATTAACCTCGCCATAGCAAAAACCCAGCTAGACTTGCTGAAACATATCCCATAGTACCCTACAATGCTGAAGTAGAGGGATTAGATGCTTGGGGATTCCTCGTTCCTGCAAAATAGATGAAGTAGCATCTTAGAATCTGTTTAGATAATTAACCTATCTTGTGCGATTAATAGTCATGTATGAGAGTCCATATTTCAACTGTAAAATTTGTATTAATTCCTATTGGAATAGAAAATGTTGTAATAAAATTATCATGATGATCTCTGAAAATTCCTCCGGCACCTGAGTTTTTAGGATTTTGCAGGGCACATCCATCAATGTTAGGTTTAATCCAAGATGGGGGAGGGGGATGGTATTTAACAGTAATTGAACTTTGGTGCTTTAAGATGTTACCTGCTTCTGGTTTGATGACAGATTGTATAGATTTCCAAATTTCAAAAGCATTAATAGTTCTATTCTCAAATAGAGCTTTATTTCTTTGATCCATAATACCCATAAAATATGTAACATCAATTTTTGTTTACAAGGGAATTTTTCTACTGATGTAAGAGAAGATATGCCTGGGAGAGGAAATGGCATACCAAGACAAGCGGATCAAGTTGTACAGTTGACCAGAGGGGAATACAGAAATTGATGGAAGAAGCGGGCAGAAACGCCTTAGTTGAACATGAAAGGAGGCAACCACGCCCGTCATGCGAGAAGTAGCTAGGAGGCAACTGTTCAAAGAAAGAGAAATAGATAGGGAGACACAAGAGCAAGGAAGTAGAGATGAACCTGAAAAAGATCGCGAAGCCGAATTCTCTGAAGTAGGATATAGCGAAAAAAAAAAGGGTAAAAGACGGGAACCAGGGATCTCGAGAGCAGAAGTAGATTACGTAGGAAGGCAAATATAGAGATTGGGAAGTAGATAAACGAGCTCAAGAGGAGAGGAGAGATGTAGCACAAAATAGGAATTCGCCATTTTCGAACAAAATTCTAAATGGGGTGGTAGATCCAAGTTTCAGGATGCCCGACCTACCCAAATACGATAGGACGAAGGATCCGCAAGAGCATATCGCTGCATTCGAATTGGTAATGAATTTATATGGCCAATCCAGTCCCATTATGCTAATTGTTTATCATAACCTTACAGGAAAAACACAAGAATAGTTCACCTGCCTATATAGTGGGAGCATCGAAACATTCAAGCAGCTACTGCAAAAGTTCACTTTTCATTTCGCCATTAAAAGAAAGCAGAAAAGGTCAGCCATGTATTTGTTTAATATTCGATAGAAGAAGACGAATCCTTAAAGAACTTTATAGGCAGATTTAACAATGAGACTTTGAAAGTGCAAGATCTAAGGATAGATATGATGGTGAGTATCCTTATACATGGATTGAGGAAAAGGACCCCTTGTGTCAGCTTTGGCCAGGGACCCACCTGAGGACGTGGATTAGTTAATGAGGATAGCCCAAAAATATATAGATGAAGAGGAGATCAATGCCATGAAGGACGGGGAGTGGCAACGAACGAGGGGCCAGGATCGCGAGAAGGAGGACAGAGATAGGCATACACGGCCTGACAAGGAATGCGAGCATCCGTATCAACCTAAATTTCATAAGTACACTCCGCTGGCAACACCAAGGACTAAAGCGCTAATGATGGTAGAGAGGTCTAATCTGCTACAATGGCCAGATTTATGCCCGCAAAGAAATACTCTAGCAAATATCGTAAATTCCACAGGGAAAGAGGTCATGACACAGAGGACTGCTACCAGCTGAAGGACAAAATTGAAAGGTTGGTCAGACAAGGATACTTTAAGGAATATGTTCTCGAGCAGGAAGTGAGATAGAAAGACTATAAGCTGAGTGATAGGTGAACTAGGAGCAAATCTAGAAGCGAGGAAAATTTCGTGATAGAGAACGAGAAGAGAGGAGGAATAAGGAGGAGAGAGAGAATGCACATGTGAAAGGTGTGATAAATACAATTGTGGAAGGACCAGTAGGAGGGGATTCTAGCAGAGCAAGGAAAAATATGAGAGAAGCATGAGAATAGATAGGTGAAAGGAGTTGGTGATGAATGTGGAGCCAGAGGAAGAAATAACATTAGGCAAAAAGACTTAAGGTCAAAGACAGGGTTGCTGAACGACCCCATGGTGATAAAGATGGATATTGAAAATTTCTCGATACATAAGGTGCTTGTGGACAATGGCAGTTCGGCTGACATTATATTCTGGGATGTGCTGAGAAGAATGAATTTGGAAAATGCTAACCTGGACCCCGTGCAAACACCATTGGTTCGATTTGGAGGTAGCGAGGTCACATCATTAGGAAGTATTGATCTCTCTGTATCAATTGGAGATGAACCAAGGAGAAGAACTGCAATGGTCAAGTTTTTGGTGGTGGATACCCAGTTTGCGTACAATGTGATTCTGGAAGTAAGTTATAGATCCGAAAGTAATAGTGCGCAGGCTTAATGTGGATCCGATGGCACGACTAGTCAAACAGAAGAAAAGGTCATTAGGGCAGAAAAAAACCACATCATCAACGAAGAGATGAACAAGCTAGTGAAGGCAAGATATGTATCCGAAGTGCAATTTACAGAATGGTTAGCTAACGTGGTGGTGGTGCCAAAGGCAGGGGAAAATGGCGCATTTGCACAGATTATACTGATTTGAACAAGGATTGCCCTAAGGATCTGTACCTATTGCCATGATCGACCGATTAGTAGACTTTACGGCAGGATGCGAGCTGTTTAGCATGATGGATGCATACCAAGGGTACCATCAAATATTCATGGCAAAAGAGGATCGGGTTAAAACTTCTTTCGTAACTGAAAATATTATTTATTGTTATAATGTAATGCCTTTCGATTTGAAAAACGTAGGGGCTACCTATCAGAGGCTCGGGAAAATAGGATGTTCAAAATTTGAGCATCCATGGAGGTGTACGTAGATGATATGCTGGTTAAAAGCAAGAGAGAAAACGACCACATATCCCATTTAAAATAGGCATTTGAGGTAATGAGGACTTATCGAATGAAATAAAACCCTACGGAATACACTTTTGGAGTACGAGGTGGAAGGTTTCTGAGTTACATGGTCAATGAGAGAGGAATTGAAGCCAATCAAAAGAAGATCAAGGCGGTCATGCGACTCCAATCTCCAAAACGCTGAAGGAGGTACATAAATTAACGGTAAAATTGTTCACTCAGTCGTTTAATATTTAGATCAGCAGATAGGAGTTTACCCTTTTTTAAAATTTTGAGCAAGACCAAAAATTTTAATTGGACGGAGGAGTGCGAGCAAGCGCTAAGGACATCGAAGCAATACTTGACCTCACTACCTTTATTAGCTAACCTAAAATCGAACGAAAATTTATTTCTATACTTAGCAGTTTCGGAGGATATTGTGAACTTGGTACTTGTGAGGGAGGAATGAAAGGTGCATAGCCCGGTATATTATGTAAGTAAGGTACTCCAAGGGGCAGAAAAGCAGTACACACAAATAGAAAAGTTAGCATTAGCATTGATCGTCACCGCACGAAAATTGCAACCATACTTTCAATCCCATAGGATAATAGTGCTCACGAACGATCCTTTATGGCATGTAATGGCGAGGCCAGACGCATCGGGACGATTGATCAAATGGGCGGTTGGAAAGACGAGCATGATATTGAGTACCAAAATATGGCATCCTACAAAGCTCAGATTCTGACCAACTTTATTGCAGAATTTGTGGGTGAACAGAGCCAGTAAAAGCAGGGTAGTTGGATTTTACATGTGGATCGTTCGTCAAATGCGAACAATGGTGGAGCTAGAATATTGTTGCAGGGACCAGGAGGGATCGAATTAGAAGTCGTAGAGAAGTTTTCATTTGCTACCGCCAATAGTGAGGCAGAGTATGAGACGTTAATTCTAGGATTGGAACTAGCATAGGAAACGGGAGCGAGGGAGCTGGACGTGTACACGGATTCACAGCTCATGGCGATGCAGATTAAAGGAGTTTACGAAACTAGGGAATGAATCATGACACAGTGCCTAGAAAGGGTGGAGATTTGACAACAAAATTTGACAGATATGTGGTGCAATAGATCCCACGAAATGAAAATGAGAGAGCCAATGCACTGTCTACATTTGGAGTGATGGCTTCTGGAGTGAGAAATAGAAAAGTGACAATAATGATAAGAGAAACCCTAGAAGTGAAGGAGGTAAATGAGGTGCAAGTACCCGAAGAAGGGGGATCACGAAAAGACGACCTCGTTAGATACCTAAAAGAAGGAATCGCCCCCAACGACCCTATCCAGGCAAGGCGCGTGAAATTTAAAGCAAACAAATTTACAATAGTCAGAGACAAGCTGTATAAGAGGACAATAGAGGGGCCATTGCTGAAGTGCTGAAGTGGGGAGAGGGCCCAGTATGTTTTGAGAGAAGTACACAAGAGGAGTTGTGGTAATAATTCAGGGGGAAGATCATTAACCCAGAAGATAGCATGGCAAAGATATTTTTGGCCGACCATGGTTAAGGACGCTACAGATTTCGCCAAAAAATGCGAAAGCTACCAATGGTATGCTTCCCTAATTCACATCCTAGCGACCCAGATTTGATGTAATTACACATAAGTTTTCTATAATTTAAAAAATTATATTTAATACCCCTGAAGTTTGCTTCTGTTTAACAAACAGATCTCTCTATTAGTGAAAATCCAATGAATTTACAGATATTAACAAAAAAAAAAAAAATTGAATGAAAATTGATACTTGCCCTTTATTGACTTATTACTGACTAATTGTAGGTCAAACAAATTTTTGCCAACTGAACTACCATTATAGCAATGAAGATATACCTCATCACATGCATTAACGTGTGAAAATATATAAGGGTAATTGGTCATAAAAAGATTTATTTCACCTGTAATATATCAATAATGAGTCATTAGATGAAAGCAAATCTAAAAAAAGTTACGTATAATTACACCAAATCTCAAAAAAAGGGGGTAATTATCCCTTGTATAATTTTTGTTTTCTTAGTAGTCTTTATTAAGATTCTACATTGTTGTATGTTATTATCACTGTATCATGATAGAATATGTGACATAATGATTTATACAGTTAAATTCAATTTGCCCCCCTGTGTTATGCAAAAAGATCAAAAAACCCCTATGAAAAATTAAATATCAATTTCACCCCTTGTGTTACCAACAATATATCACACCGCCCCTCGATCAAAAAGAGTCTAATTTATAGGGAAAATGACTAAAATGCCCTTCTTGGTCAACTTGGTCAATGTAAGCCTATTAAAATATACCTATAATATATAAAAACTATTTAAAAAAGGTTTTATACAGAAAAAATATTATATAAAAAATATCTATTAAATCTACCTATAAAATTATTTATATTAAATTTTATATAGAAAAATTATATTTTTAATTTGTTGAATATGTTCAATATTAAGTTTAATCTGATAATTAGCTCATTTTTTTATAAATTCATTAAATTTTAAAATTGATAAAATTTATTTTTTCATTGACAAAAATTTTAATTTTTGTTCAAAAAATAACATGACATACCAAGTGGATATTTTTGGGGATTTTTAATTTTACGTGACTTTAGAAAATGAATTGGATCACATAATAGATAAAATTATATTATAATTATAATTTATGAAAATTAAAATTATTATAATTTATAAAAGTAAAATTATTATTTAAAAGGTAATAATCCCACCCCACCCACCCCACCCCACCCCCCGATTGGTTTCCCCTCCCGCACCCGCCGCGCCGCCCCGCGCCGCCCACACCGCCCGCCCCCGCTCCCGCTCCCGTTCCCCGCGCCAACCCCCCGCGCTCCATCGTCGCCCCCCGTCTGGGCAACGCCGTCGCCCAGAACTATTTCTAGGCGACGGCGTCGCCCAGATGCCGAGGGCGACGCCCAGATGCCGAGGGCGACGCCCGTCGCCCACACAGTGCGACGGCCAGTGGTGGGAGACGGCGTCGCCCTCGCCTTCCCCGGGTGACGACGTCGCGCTGTCCTGCGCCGTCACCTAGGGGTGAGGAGGGCGCGAAGTCGCCGCCTTCTTCTTTCTCTTTTTCTTTTTTTTTTAATTAAAATATAATTAATTTAATAATAAAAATTATATTAAAAATATTAATATAATTATATTAATATTTATATTATAGTTATTAATTTATTTTATGTATTATATAAAATATATATATATATATGAATTATATATATTATGTATTATATAATATTATATATATTAAATGTGAGATAAGGGCAAAAATATCAAAAAAAGACACTTTTTGTACCCAAATTCGCAGTCAACGCGCGTGAGCAGCAAACTTTGGTCTCAGGGGCTTTTTTGAACTTTATTTTATATCACAGGGGGTGTAATTGATATTTTAATTTTCACAGGGGGGTTTTTGAACATTTCTAAAATCACAGGGGGGATTTTTGGATTTTTCCCATGATTTATATATGCGTAGATACATACAAAAGTATATAATAATAGAAAGTATTAACATCACTATAAAAAAAAATTATTATTGATTATAATATTAATGTCTATAGTTAAAAACAGTGATAAATATAAATTATTATTAAATAAGATCAATGCAAAAAATTAATTTTTCCATCATTAAAAAATTATTTATCACGGAAAAAAGTCATAGTAAATATATTTGCTATAACTTTTAACCATGAAAGCATTTCATAAATATTCACAAGTCAACCTTCGTGTTTTGGGAGAACTACATTAACATCTATTGATTTATGATTTATTTACACAAATCATCCCTATACTTTATAAAATTACACATACACCTTTCAAAATATTAGCATTTTTTATACAAATTACCAATAACTTTTTAAAATTACTTTAACACCTTCAAAAACATTAACATTATTACACAAATTATTTTTTTATTTTTTTGAGTGCCAGAGATAGAATGTATAATTATACAAAAGACATAAATTATTCATATAAATAAATCATAAATTATAAATGTATTGTAATTATCTCTAGAAATTATTTTGCACAAATACTTCTAAGAAGGATCGTACTGAGGATTGAATGTTTGAATACTCTTTGGATACTTCAAAACATGTTCAAATATTGCCCAAAAAAAATAAAATTAATTTTATTGAGAACTCTTATTTGAGTTTTCGTTCATACGTGCAAGAAATGTCTGACATTAGTAATTATGTGGTAAAATATAATAAACAAACATGTATAAATTTGATTATTATAAATTTATACCACACTTTAATTTTGGTTTGCATTATTTTAATACTTTTGATGTACATACAGTCTTCTCAGATAAAATCATTTTATTTTAAATAAATTATGTATTTATTTTATATTTTTTCTTGATCTAACAAAAAGTATTTACTTTTAGGCTAAATTGCAAATTAAAAACTCCCTTGTATTTTAAAAACTCGAACAAAAATTCCCCCTGTTTTAAAAACAGGTAAAATACCTCACCTGTATTTTTTTTAATTTAGCACACGCTTCTTTGTTTTTACTGACGTTTGACAGCGTTAAATTTTAGTATCATCTGACCATTATACCCTTATTCTTATGTTGACTAATAATTAGAAATAATAAAAAAATAAACTATTATTATATATGTATATAAAAAATAAAAAAAGAAACCTACTCCCACCCACCCACCCACCCCCGGCCACGCCATCCAACCCACCGATTACCCCCCCCACCCCAGATCTGGCCATCACCCACAAAAAGGAATGAGAACGACGACATGAAAAAAAGAAAGTGGCGTCGTCGCCCCCAAAGCAAGCGATGTCGCCGTCGCCCATAGAGAAGAAAGAGGCCAACAATGTCACCATCGCCCTCCTGTGCGGGGGTGGCGGCAGTTGCCGTCACCCCAAATTTTTCCTAAAAAAAATTAATTATTATAATTTAATTAATTATTTTTAATAATTATTAATATTTAATTAATTATTTAGTCTGATATACATATATATTAATAGATTTCTTTTTTTGTTTTAAACACACATAATACTAATTTAAATATAAATATTATTTACAAAAAGTAATATAATTAATAAAATATTTAACATCAATAATAATTTAAATTAATTTATAAATTATGATTATTATAATTTCTTAAGATTTATATTCATATACATAAACTAAAAAATTAAAATTTAGTATACTATTCTTTTTAATGTATTTTTAATTTATTGTTATTTTATATTAATATTAATATATTTTAAAAAAATTGAAATAAAAGTAATAATGTATACAAATATGTATAGAAAAATATTTTTTTATTTTTTGGTATTGTTAAAGAAAATTAAAATAAAAAGTACTAATATATAATTTTTAAATATAACATATAATTTATTTAATATTTTTAATTATATAATATTTAAATTTGTTAATTATATAATTTCTATAATTAATTAATATCCATATTTGTTGAGAAATTTAAATTTTATATTCTGGTTTAAATTTAATTTTTTAATTTAAATTATTAAATATTAAAAAAATTGTATAATTTTTTTGTATGTTTAAAGGATTTGTTTTTAATTTTTTAGAGAGTTTAAAATGAAAAAAAAATACTTAAAATAAATAAAAAAATGCCCAAAAACTATTATATAATCATATAGGGGCCTTTTAATCATAATGATATAAAAAATTCATGCTAGGACGCTAAAATAGTCCCCCAATTGCACCACTCGCTCGTTCAATGCACGCCATTAAATCCCAACAGTAATGGGTTTTTTTTGCAGGGGTTTACAAAACACGATGGGGTTTTCGCCTATTTTCAAATTACAAAGGGTTTTTTTGTTAATTTAAAAAAATACTGGATGGTGAGAAGGAATTTAACCTTACGTTTACTTGAAACTCTATTTGCTGTCATTTCTAAAAATGAATAAAAAAACTAAACTTAGTTTTGTTTTATTTTCTTTTCTTTTCGTGGACAACAAAACATTTATATCATTCTAGTCATGCTATGTGACCTTTCTATGTTCTATGAGTGAAATATAAATTTACCACACAAAGGGGAAGTCACATACACATAACGACATATGTAACGACGAACGTTCCTCCATCAGAGGCATGTTATTTAGCTCCAAACCAAACAACACTCGATGAAACTAGCAAAAGTTCGATAAGGTTTCAAAGTTCAAAGCAGGATTAACGGTTCATTACCATAAGCACGAAAAGAGAACAGTTAGGATCCCACCTCATGCTGGCCCATGCCCGATGAGGGTCAAGAGCATCTTCTCATAGTCTCCATGTGTGTCCTTTGCAATGGCTTGATCAAGCGGCACACTGTTCCTCTTCTGGTACAAATCTTTAATAACCTTCATGTCAACCTCGGCCCTTGTGGCAACAACTCTGGTGAGAGCTCCTTCTTCTGTCCCCAGCTTGTTAATAGAAAGACGAAGAACCTTCGCAAAATACTTCTCAGGGCAGACCAAACACTTGATGGTAGCTCTCAGTAAGGCCAGAAACTCGTCTTTAGGGTCAGCTTTCAAGTTCTGCCAAACACAATTACTGTCAAGTATATAGAGAAGATATTGCTAGCTTGATAGCCGCTCAACTTACATACCTTGTTTATATCGTTTCCAAATTCATTCTTGTATTGGTTCAGTGTTGCATTGATTTGTGCTTTACTTCTTGTGGTCAAAATCCTAATGACATCATCACAACTGTAAGCCTTCTCGGAGATTTTCTGATGCAGAAGTTTAGCTTCTGTTTTAGCAAGAGTCAAGTTGACATCATCCCCTCCGTATCGGTATGAACTCACCAAGGGGACCAAAAGCTGAAAACAAAAAACTCAACAATATTATTATCATCCTTGCTGAAGGAAAATAAAGAATTCAAGTCACAAAAACAGCTGTGCTTTGAAAAATCCATGTATTTAAGCAAGTTTGCTGAGTAACATCTTAAAAACTGCCACCTAACAATGGAGTGGATTTTCAATTCTGAGTCCTATTGTATCTTCTAATCCAACTAATATATACACACCAAGTTTACATAGATTAAGTCATTTATTTTATTTAGGGAAAGATTTTATGAAATAGAAGATGTAATGGGATTTGGATTAGAAAATCCAATCCGACCCAACAAAGAACACCTCTAATCTTCTCTGTATAATCTGTTGTTATTGTTCCAGTCATGAAGGCTCTTTTGAACAGTGCAATATTCTTAACCCACTCCTGAGGAATTGTACTTTCCAATTTAAGTTTGAAGAGTATGGTTCTGAGTAGAGAGGACAACATTCTTTAAGTTATATATGTCAAATAATGTTCTCTGAGGTCCCTTGTTTGAAGGACTTGGTACCAAGAGACTACGGAGCTCAAGATGAAAAATCAAATTATCTCATACATAATGCATTGTCTAGGGAGTTTCTAATGATAAAAACCAGTCTGACAAAAAAAGAATCGTCAGTTTGTCACATCTTTTATCTGAAAAAAATAATAACTCTCTCTAGATTGACACTGGAAGTAGCTTAATTGAGTACGCATGTGCCAGATTAGTCATTAGAGCAGTAGAACCAAAATCAGTGTCACAGCAAAATAGCAAATCACACCTTGTCAAAACAGCAACATACAGAGCAGGATTAAGGAACAATTGCATAGACACCATTGAAGTTTTGAGTATTTTGTATTTGTAAAATGTGTTCCATTTTGAAAAATTACAGTAACACTCTCCGCAATCATGTTTTACCTTGCAAATTCCACTTGGCAATGTAAAACATGAGCAAGGGGAGTAATGTAATTCTTTTCAAATTCATTTCTTTTAATAAATAATTAAATACGTATTCATTCAATTGACATGATATGTTGTTTGCTTTTACCTTGCGGAAGTCACCAGATGTGTGATAAGCAACATCCTCTCGAGAGATCTCTTAAAAAAGCATGATAAGCTTCCCTTGCTAGCAGAAGTTCCTTTGGAGACCTTGTACAAGCAATCTCCACAAGGACCTGATTGCTGGATGTCCACTTTTTTATAGCTTCATTAGCTAAAAACGCATCTCGCTCTGCAGGGTCCAGCGTCCAGAGCTTAACAACCCTCTGACTTAGACATTGTGAAATGGAAATGCATTAATTTAAATAGAAGAATCACCCAATGAGCCCATTTGATCTCAATCAAGTCAGCATGAGCATATACCATATGGACTCAATCTTTCATCCAATAGCCATTAAAACAAAATAAAGATAAGAAAGAGTCGAAAACGAACCTCAAAGTCACTTGACAGTTCCTGTCCAAAACTTTGAGCAAATCTTCTCCATAGGTCTCTGCATATACTTGTCTAATCAGCTTCCTCTGGGGGGCGTTTCGATGGCCCAAAATGGATATGATCAAACCCTCATTCGTTCCCCATCCTACATAACATTACATCATTGTTCAACCTCATTAAGACAGAAACCTTAGACTTAAACACGAACCATAAGATAGAACAGTAAGAATACAAGACATTGTAGAAAGAAACTAAGCAATATAGATTAACAAATAAATATACATCTTTGTTCCATTGGATATTTATGAATATTTTTTCACTATGAAAAGGATCATATTTAACTCTGAAATCTTTATCAAACGTTATAGGTAGTTGGATCAAATGCATATATCTTTTGCCTTTACATTTCACCAAAATCACATCACATAAAGAATGCACATAATCACAAGAAATTATCAACAATACTAAGAGATAAAACCCAATTCTACTAAGAACAATAAAAAGAAACATAAACATTACCACACCATAAACATCTACAAAATACATTGTATACAGGATTCAAGAACAATACAGAAAAGGACATCTATTCATCCTTCTTCTCTCTTGACTATCAGTCCGATCATCTAATTTTCTCATCCGCGGATTAGAGAAAGAACAAGGGATCCTGAGACATACTATACAAACTCCATGTCAGGATCAGTAAAACCAAAGAAAAATAACCGAAAGGGCAAATCTCGAGAAAATTTTGAATTCAAGAAAAGAACACAAGAACCCCCCACGAATGAATCTAGACCCGATCAAAACCTGCAAATGCCTTGCGGAGCAGTTCACAGTCTTCGGCCACCGATGGAACCTGAGATGGAACACAGAGAGTCGACATTGTCTTGTCTTTCGGTGTGAGAGTGAGTGTAGTGTAGTGTGTGAGAGTGATGATTTTATGTGTGGAAAACCCGGAAAATGCGTCGGCTTGTATGGCCCTTTGCCTTCTTCACGACAAAAACAAGGGACTAGGGGCCAGGGGAGGGGACCCAAAATGCGACACGCGTCATTTCATTGATATGTTCAAATAGCTTACACGTCATTTCATTGGTGTTTCATTGACAACTCCGGTTAGAGTGTACGCGATAAAGATTGACTCAATTTAGGTAATTCTTTGATTCAATCAAATATTTGTGGTTTTTTGAAAGTATAATACAAGTCCTACTCGACAATCATCAAAATTGCACTTTACAGTCTAATTGGGTTGGGATGAGTTGAGGCGATTTTTAGTATAGAGTCAATGACTTTTACAATTATATTAGATTTTATGATAATGTATGCTTTCGGTATAATTATTTATCATAATAAATATATTTTTTCTATAGTGATAGTTATAAAAAATATAAAAATATAATATATCAATTACAATATGTAAAATATGCATAATTATATATTTATTGTAGAAAAATAAAATAAATATAAAAAATTCACCACCTTTTTTTAATAAGATTGCAAAAGAACCCTTATTTCGAATTAAATATAAATTAAATTGATCATAATATATATAAATATTAAATAAATATTATTTAAATAAAATAAGATGATTATAAAAATAGATTGTAATAAAATAATAATATAGTCTACAACAAGCACACAAAAAGGCACACACATGTATATATATATATATATATGTAGGATATACAATGACTAAGAAAGATAAATAAAAATATATAGTGATTAATTTTTTATATATAGAGAAGTAGTGCATACGAAAATTTAAAAGTATGTGCATCATATACTTCAAAATAAAAAAATATATTAAAATAAAATAAATATATTCATTTAATTAATTTTGACTTTGTGTTTTTAATTATATTTTAATATATTATTGTCAAATATTTTTCAGTAAACCTCATATATTATCAATAAATATTACGTTACCTTGATGATCACATTACATAAATAAATAATGAAAATAATTGGACATTGTTCCACAGATTACTTTCCTTCATAAAAAATGTATGTTTTTTCAATTCTCTACATCATATCTTCGTCTATTTACGTACGCTATGTATTTTTTCTAGTTACTATTACTTTTTTTAGGTATTTTTATTTAAAGTTATTAGTTGTGACTAATACTCTTTTTTATTATTTATTTTATTAGAATTTTCAATTCAACTATGTTCATAATTAACAACTATATGTTTTTATATTACAAAATTATATATTCGGACACATAAATTTATAATTCTATTATTATATGAAAGGATTTATTGGAATTACAAAAAGAGAATAAACATAAAGTATGGCAAATCATCCAACATTTATAATGTAGAACATAGATATATTATATAATATCAATAAAAAAGTATCGTAATTATTATTATTGTCTTAAATATTACCTTACGTATTATAGATTTTATCTTTATTATTGCGGTCGAACGCGATCTATATGATTTATGTAAATGTAAAATTAAACCCGATTGCGAAACTGCGATCTTTTTTTTACTAGCCTAAGACCAACCCAATCCACCCTTAACCCGCCAATTGCGGTGCAGTTTGGGTTGGGGCGATCGGTTGGGCGATCATGTGAATTTGATGAACACCCCTAACTCGTGTTACATATAAAAAAAATGGATAATTGCATGACAATTTTCTGAAATTTAATTTAATTATACATAAATCTCTTATATTTTGGGAAATTATATTTAATATTCTTAAATTTGGATTCTATCTAATAAATAAATTCCTCTATTAGTCAAATTCACTAAATCTATTGCTATTAAAAAATTGAATAAAAATTGATATTTACCTCGATTGAGTTGTTATTTATATATTGCAAATTAAATAATTTTTTATAACTAAATTACCCTTATAAAGGTGAAGATATACATCCTCTCATGCATTAACGCGTAAAGACATATAGGATGATTTCATCATAAAAATATTTGTTTAATCTACAATAAATCAGTAACAAGTCAATGGAGGTAAATATAGATTTTTTTTCTAATTTTTTTGCTAATATCAGTAAATTCGACGAATTTTGGCTAACGAAGGAACTTATTTGTTAGACGAAAATAAATCTCAAAAGTGCTAGATGTAATGTTCCAAACCACATAAAATTTACGTGTAATTATATCAAAATTTAGGGGATAAGAATGTAATTATTATTCCTATAAAAATGTATATACTTTTTTGTTTAAATATAATTAAAAATTATTGTAGCATATTACATGTTACAGGAAATCTAGTTCGGTAAATCCATTGAATAAAACTTAAATTAAATATTTAGTACGTATAAAAATCGAAGCAAAAACATTGATTTGGTATTTGGCTTTTGTTGTTCGGAGTATTTTTTATTTTTAACTTTGGCATGGTGAATCGTATGGAATATTGAAGTATTATTTTTTATTTTATATGTTTATTTTTATACTATTTTTATTTTACTTATTGAAAAAAATAAAAAAAAATATATAACTATTATTTTAATATTTAATTTTTAACTAATTTTATTTTTTTAAGAAACTTTTGGTTCACTGAAATACCAAATAAAAAATAAAAAATTATTAATTATTGAAATTAAATTAATTAATTCGATTTGATATTCAGTACAATATTTTGGCAAACCAAATGTGAACTTTATCAAAATTATGGTTCAATTTGAGTTGGTTTTATTGAAGGAACACTCTATTGATATTAAACAACAACAACAACAACAACAACAACTAGGGGTGCAAGATGAGCCGAGCCGGGTATTTGAGCTTGAGCTTGATTTTTCCTGTTCGTGGCTCGCGAGCCCATATCTTTTTTTTTTCTTTTTTATTTATAAATATTTTTTAAGTACATATTCAAATTATATCAAATTTATATTCAAAATTCATTATATATTAGTCAATATATCTCATATTTTAATTTTATATAGTAATAATAAAATACAATATTTTTATTTATGTTGTTTAAAAACAAGCTTAAGCAACAATATTCAATAGTTTTGATACTTTTTTTCTACATAAATGTTTAAAATTCACCATAAATTAGAATTATTAGTTAATATCTCATATTTTAATTTCAGATGATATTAGATATGGTATTTTAGTTTTGTATTATATGAAAAAACTTAATCAATAATTTATTATATTTTGATAATTTTTTATATATAAGCATTTAATATAATGCATATGATTTTTATTTATCATTTCAATTTCCTTTACAATAAAATGCATTTATTTCAAAACTCACCATATATTAGAATTGGTAGTCAACATATCATATTTTAGTTTTGAATGATATTAAAAAATGATATTTTGTTTTATATTAGCTAAAACAAGCTCAATCAATAATTTAGTACGTATTTATAATTTTTTTAAATAAATATTTAATATAATGCATATGAAATTTTATTATTAAAATTTGAATATCCATTATAATAAAATACAATTATTCACTATATATTAGAATTAATAGTCAATATATCAGATTTTAGTATTAGATGATATTAACTATGTTATTTTAGTTTATATTATCTAAAAACAAGTTTAATCAGTAATTTAGTGCATTTTGATAATTATTTTATAAATAAATATTTAATATAATTCATAAGAATTTTATCGTTATAATGTTTATATCCACTACAACAAAATACAATTATTTCAAAATGCACCATATATTAGAATTGTTAGTCAATATATCATATTTTAGTTTTAGATGATATTAAAATATTGTATTTGATCTATACTACCTAAAAATAAGCTTAATCAAAAATTTAGTACGTTTTGATAATTTTTTTGTAAATAAATATTTAATATAATGTATATGCATTTGTTGATCTTAGTTTAAAATTAAGTAGTGGTATGGAACTTTGGTTACTTCTCATTAAATGACTGGACCGAATGGTTTTTTATGGTTGTCAATTTTCTTTCATCGTATTGCCTTTTTTTTTTTTTTTTATCTTCTTGTGAAATTTTTCTTCATGATTTCTATTTAAATTTTTTAATATTGTATTTCAAATGGTAAAATAGTCCATATTTTTTTTAGATTCAAATATTTTTTTAAAAAAAATGTAGTTGAGCTCGAGCTCGAGCTCAAGCTCAAAATTTTGGCCGAGCTCGGCTCATTTGCACCCCTAGGACCAAATGTGAAATCCTCAGAACTAAATTCATAAAGAAAATGACTAAATGTGTAAATGAAGTTACAGGGCTAAAAGTGCTAATGACCTAAAATTACAGGACCAAAAGTGTAATTTTACCTACAAAATTTTATCAAATATCAGGGGGTATATTTATAATCTTTTTAATAATAAGGAGATATTCATAATTATGCAAATTGTCAAGAGAGGCAATTGTAATTTACCCTATGAATATAAGTACATCCGCACACACAAGAATATATTTATAAATAATTTCCTATCAAATTTTATACATAAATTGAATGGAAAGATTTTGATTTAAGAGGAATGGTTCAATAAAAATATTTCAAATGAATATATACTAGAAGAATTTAAAAATTATCAATATTCTTTTACAACATTTTGTAGATAAAGGAATTTTGCACCCGATTAAATAATGACAAATGTCATATAATATATTATTTATCAATTATAATATTTTCTATTTATATTTTGGAATTTACCAAATTAATTTCGAGTATAAATAGTCAATTTAATTGATATTTTCATATATATTTTGTCATCAAATCAATAGCCGACAAGTGTCAAAATGAAGTATTTCAGCCAATCAAATAATGCTTCATAGTCAAATATTCCAACCAATCAGACCGCGCCACATGGAGCAATTGCATGTACACTCCAATCAAATCAAGACAAATATTGATTGTATTTATCTCTTTAAAACTGCAAATAATGTCAAATTGACCAATCATATCATTCCAAATATATGATGTATTTATTTTTTTAAATTAAATTACAAAGAGATAATACAAAAGGTGTTTAAGTGCATCACAACTTTACCTCTTTTATACTTATATAAAGGGTCCTTACACCATCATTTGACATACAGAGTTCGAGAACGAAGAGCAAAGCAGAGGATAATTATAAATAATTCTCTCTACGCGGTTCTTCAAAACTCAAGAATATTCAAAGGCGTTCAAGGCAACGATTGAGTCTTTCGTCAAAGGTGAGCCACAAATTATAGCGTTTAATTCGGGGTTATATGCACTAAATTCTCGAATTAACGTTATAAACATTCAAATATCCTCTCAAAGTTCCAAGTGGCGAATCCACTTACAAATCATCAAATTCCAAGTCAATACTATATCGTTTAATTCGGGATTACAGGCGAAAGCCCTTGAATTAACGTTATAGAAATTCAAATTCAAATCCAAATGAGATCTACGTGGAGATTACTCTTTTGAATTAGTCAATTTTGTCAAAAATGTATTTTAGAGGGAATAATCAAGGGATAGAATAGAGATTGTACTCACATTGATATTTTGATCCAAATATTTTTATTTGTGATAATTTATTTATATTTTGATTTTTCAGACACAATAAAATTAGCTCTCACAAATTTTGGCACGCCCAGTGGGACAACTCTGCCCTTCATCTCTTCCCTTCATCAAAGAAGAAAGACATTAAATGGATATTCAAGGAAAAGTTATAAATTCGGTGAATTGCAAACTCGCCATATCAAAGTTTTCAAGCTCAAGTACCTGTTAGAATATTCAGGATTTTTTTGTGCTATCTTTTCTTATCTTTTAGATAGGTATCTTTGGTTGTAGTTATCTTTAATTCCACCATTATATATAGAGGTGGAATAATCAATAATAAGATATTGCATTCTCTTTCATATTATTTTTCTACATGGTATCACAGCAGGTTTAAGATTTAAAAATAAAAGGTTTAAAACCCTAATCACATTCAGCCTATCCCCCACCCGCCACCACCCCCCACCCACCCTTAAACCTTAATCACCCACCTGCTGCCACCCATCTTCTTCCTCGTTCCGCCACGCCGCACCGACGCTACAGCTTGCGCCGTGCATCTGCCCAGGCTCAGGTGCCTTGGTCCTCAGCGGTTTTCACTCTGCCGCACTTCTCCAGCGCCTCTGTCACCACCTCCGCACCGCCCCGGCGCATCTCCTCCTGCTGCCGGACCACCGCAATCCGCCACCCATGGCCTAAGTGCTCTATTCTGTATTATTGTCCTCTTATTTTCCCCCTGATGCTACGCTGATTGCTCTTTTGGAATTAGGTGTTATCTTAGGATTTGATATTTATTCCCACTATCTATCTGTCTATTTCTTCCTTTGTTTTTTTGGAGATGACTCCTGTTGAACAGAAAACTACTCTTGGCACCACTGTTACATTCAATGAATGGGCGAATACGGTTACCTTAC
This sequence comes from Sesamum angolense, assembly GCA_034509725.1. Classification (NCBI taxonomy): domain Eukaryota; kingdom Viridiplantae; phylum Streptophyta; class Magnoliopsida; order Lamiales; family Pedaliaceae; genus Sesamum; species Sesamum angolense. The sequence goes on from JACGWL010000934.1 coordinate 27,541, forward strand.
GTTGTGAGGAATATGAGCAGCTACTCCATCGCCCTGTTGCTAACTCTGCCACATCTTCCTCCCTAGATGCATTTATTGCGTCTCACGGTGAGTCTCGGATGATAGATTCCGGCGCTACTAGCCATCTCACTGATAATCGCTCTCATTTTTTAACTTTATCTACTTCTCCAAAATTCCTCCCCGTTCGCCTCGCTGATCGTTCCTACTCTCCTATATCTGGCTTTGGTATAATTCAACCCACAGATAATCTAACCCTCACCGATGTGCTCTTTGCAATCTCTGTTAAACAGCTTACTAAGACACATAATTGTTCTGTAACCTTTTACCCTTCTTACTGTGTGATTCAGGATCTGCAAACACGGAGAACGATTGGTAGCGATCATGAGCGTGGTGGTCTATACTTTCTCGATACAACTCCAACTGTTGATGCTCGTGCTCTTTCTGCCTCGGTCTCCTCTCTTCAGTGGTATTCTCGTCTTGGTTATCCATCCCTTCCTACATAAGAAACTCTTACATATTGATTCGACTCATTTAGAATGCGAGTCATGTGAACTCGATAAGCACTATCGTGCTAGTTTTCCACCTGGAGTTGAAATATTTGGGGTCCATGTCGGTTTGAGTCTCTTCGTTGGTTTCGTTACTTTATCACCTTTGTCGATGATTACTCTAGAATGACTTGGGTCTATTTACTTAAGGATAGATCTCAAGTCCCTACTATCATCACTTCTTTTTATAATGAAATATACACTCAATTCTCTATTAACATTCGCATCCTTCGTACTGATAATGCACTTGAGTTTGTCCAGAAAGAGGTTTCGGACTTCTGTAATTCCAAAGGGATTTTACACCAGACTTCATGCCCATATACGTTTCAACAAAATGGTGTAGCAGAACACAAACATCGCCATCTCCTCGATGTTGCTCTAACTATAATGACACACGTGCATGTTCCCAAGTCATATTGGGGGGATGCTATTCTCAGTGCATATTATCTTATTAACCACGTGCCTTCAAGTGTCTTAGTGGAGATACTCTTTATTCTTGCATTTTCTCTGATAAGCCTTTATTTGGAATAGCTCCTAGGGTCTTTGGGTGTGTGCGCTTTGTCCATCTCCATTCCCCTAGTCTTGATAAACCTCTCCTCGCTCTGTCAAATGTATATTTCTAGGATATTCACGGACACAGAAAGGGTATTGGTGTTATGATCCTCAATCTCGTTAGTTCTTTACATCTGCAGATGTTACCTTTTTCGAATTCACTCTTTTTTACTCGCCACAGTCTTCTGTAGCTATTCCTCTTACCTCAGTTCCCTTAAATGTCCCCACATTGTGTGTTCCCCCGCATACAGAACCACCTACCCGGCCATTACAGGTGTATTCCCGCCGTAATTGCTCCACCAAAACCACGCTCACGGATCCGCTTAATCTTCCTCCAACTGCAGCTCCTGGAAACCCTTCCGCAACACCAGCCAATGATCTCCCTATTGCTCTTTGGAAAGGTAAAAGGTCATGTACTGCTCATCCCTTGGCTCACTCTCTTTCCTTTCAAAATCTTATTCCTAATTATCGAGCTTTCTCTGTATCACTTTCATCTGTTTCTATCCCTAATACTATTGTGAGACACTTCAACATCCAACGTGGAAGATGGTCATGGACGACGAAATGTCTGCTCTCATTTCGAGGGGGACATGGGAGCTTGTGGAAGTACCTCCTAATGCTGATATTGTTGCTTGCCGATGGGTCTTTACCCTCGAATTTCGTGCAGATGGGACTCTTGAATGGTATAAAGCTCGTCTGGTTGCAAAGGGTTTCACTCAGACATATGGGGTAGATTATTTTGAAAATTTTTCACCTGTTGCTCGCCTCAACTCTATTCGCGTATTATTTTCCTTGGCAATCAATCTCAACTGGCCGATGTATCAGATGGACATAAAAAATGCTTTCTTATATGGTGACTTAAATGAAACTGTTTACATGGAGCAACCTCCTGGTTATGTTGCTTAGGGGGAGAAACAACGTATGGTGTGCAAATTAAAGAAAGCTATTTATGGTCTTAAACAAAGTCCTAGAGCATGGTTTGATAAATTCAGTCGTATTATTGGTGAGTTTGGATTTTTTTGATGCCAAGCAGATCATTCAGTCTTTGTCCAAACTACAAAATCAGGTATGGTCGTTCTTGCAGTCTATGTTGATGATATTTTGATCACTGGTAGTGATATTGTCGGAATTGAAGAGGCCAAGACATACCTACAGAAACACTTCGTCACTAAAGATTTGGGGAGACCAAGGTACTTTTTGGGAATTAAAATTGCTCATAGAAAGCATGGGGTCTCTCTATCTTAGAGAAAATATGCTTGTGATCTCCTTCAAGAAGCAGCCTTACTCGCACTAAATCGAGTAACACTCCTATAGATTCTAATCCTGATTTCTAGAATGACGATGGTAATTATTTGGAAGACAAGACAAAGTATAGAAGACTTATTGGCAAGCTAATCTATTTAACCGTGATTAGACCTGATATCTCCTTTGCCGTTGGCTTGGTAAGTCAATTTATGGATAAGCCACGATCAGTTCATTGGGAAGCTGTGCTAAGAATCTTGAAGTATATAAAGGCATCCCCTGGTGAAAGGTTATTGTTCAAGCGACATGGACATGTGAAAATAGAAGCTTACTCTGATCTAGATTATGCTGGGTCGAAAGATGATAGGAAGTCTACTTCTGGATATTACACCTATGTTGGAGGGAACTTATGACTTGACATAGTAAAAAATAAACTACAGTTGCTAGATCAAGCGTTGAGGCTGAGTATCGAGCTATGGCTCACACCACTAGTGAAATTTTGTGGTTGAAGAACCTACTAAAAGAGTTGGGTTTCATGTACGATGACCTTGTACCTATGCACTGTGACAATCAAGCAGCTATTCATATTGCTAGTAATTCTATTTTTTATGAGAGGACTAAACATATTGAGGTCGATTGTCACTTCGTTCGTGAGGCTATCATGAGTTAGAAAATATGCACTCCTTTTACTCCTTCAGAGTACAGAGCAGGTATTTTTACCAAAGCCTTTGATCAAAGCAGTTTAATTTTTTGTCTAACAAGTTGGGCATGATCGATATATTTGCTCCAGCTTGAGAGGGAGTGTTAGAATATTCAAGATTTTTTTTTGTTATCTTTGGGATAGGTATCTTTGGTTGTAGTTATCTTTAATTTCACGCTATATATAGAGGTGGAATAATCAATAATAAGATTCATTCTCTTTCTTTTTTTTTAAACCAAGAGACGAGTTTACTGAGGAGCATGTCAAAGAAACTCAATGAATCTTCCCAAATGTCTCCTCTCGCTGAGTACGTCGAGAAGAACTTGCACTCACTTAGCTATGCAAGCGAAAGTGATGCAAATAAATCTCCTATGTCCTGTCCTTGCTTCGTGTCTAACTACTCCTTCACAATAAATGTGGCTCTGGTTATGGTGACAAATGCTACAACTATAGAGGGGCAACTTGCAAGTCTGACGAGAGCTATTGAGGGACTTACAAAGCATGTCCAAGAGCAAGTTGCACAAATTGCTAGATTGATCAACAAGGTAGATAATATTGACGCAAGTCATGTCATGGGAAAACAAGTTGAGGCTCATAATGAAGTAGAAGCTCCCACAAAGCAACATTATATGAGAAGAACAAGTATGCAAAGGAGCTTCAAATTTTTTCTGACGAGTTAATTCCTATGGACCAACTGAAAGAATTCATTGAAGAAACCATCAAAAGTAAGATTGAGGGAAGCTCAAGGTCATCCTTTACTTACTCCAATCCTTACACTCCAAGGATTGACATCTTGAAGATGGCAATAGGTTATCAACCACCAAAGTTTCAGCAATATGATGGCAAAGGGAATTCTAAGCAGCACGTGACTCACTTTGTTGAAAAGTGCAACAATGCAGGGACATACTAGTCAATCAGTTTGTTCAATCGTTGAAAACCAATGCATTTGATTGGTACACTGACTTGGAAGCTGGCTCGATTGATGGATGGGAACAACTAGAGCAAGAATTTCTCAATCGCTTCTATAGCACACGGTGGACTGTCAGCATGGTCGAGCTTACAAATTCTCGTCAATGGAAAGAAGAACCAGTCGTCGACTACATCAATAGGTGGAGGAATTTGAGCCTTAATTGCAAAGATAGATTATCTTAAGCTTCCGCCATTGAGATGCGCATTCAAGGCATGCATTGGGGCCTTCATTACATTCTTCAAGGAATCTTACCTAAATCTTTCGAAGAGTCAGCCACTAGAGCACATGACATGAAGTTAAGTATAACTGTAAGTGGAATTGAGGGACCACCGGTTCAAGAACCCTGTAGAACCAATGAAAAACAAAAACTAAAGAAAGGGGGCAAACCTCATTCAGAAGCTTCAAACAAGGAATGCGTCGTTCAAGCTCAAGAACACTGCAAAAGACAATGTTTTCCCAAAGAATAATGTTCCTTATGGGAAGCCACAAAGAAAACTGACTTTGAAGGAAATGCAAGCCAGGTAATATCCATTTCTTGATTATGATGTCTCGGGAATATTTGATGACCTATTGGAGGCTAACCTTATCAATCTACCAGAAATGAAGCGACCCGAGGTAGCCGAACAGAGGGATGATCCAAAATATTGCAAATACCATCGCTTAGTTGGGCATGCAATACAAGATTGCTTCGTGTTCAAAGGGTAAAGTTATGCAATTGGCTCGCCAAGGTAAAATTTCTCTTGAAGAGGATTTTGCAGCAATACATCTTGTGTCAACTAAGTGTGGATCTTTGGATGGTAAAAAGACGCCATGCAATACCACACATACAATCAATGAGGATAACTTACTCGAAAAGAAAGATTAATGCTAATGAGTGTATGTTCACATTTACTTTCACAGACGAAGATTTGCTCCTCGGATCTAAGCCTCATAATCGTCCCTTGTTCGTGGCCGGCTACGCTCGTGAACAAAATGTGAACAGAATATTGATTGATGGAGGTTCCGCGGTTAATATCTTACCTCTACGAACTTTGAAGGAATTAGGGATCCCCATTGATGAACTTTCAAATAGTTGTCTTATGATCCAAGGTTTTAACCAAGGAGGACAAAGAGCTATTGATGTTATAAGAATGGAATTACTGATGGATGACATGATGTCTACCACATTGTTTCACGTCATAGACGCCAAAACTTTTTATAACATGCTTCTAGGTCGCCCTTGGCTGCATGAAAATTTCGTGGTTCATTCAACATGGCATCAGTGCTTCAAATATTGCCGCAACGGTACAGTGAGAAAGGTGTTTGGTGATAGCAAATATTTTACCAAAGCTGAGTCACACTTTGCCGACACTAAGTACTATATCGAGGACGCCAAGAAAGGAAAATAAGTTATGCCCCTGAAGAGCCAAGGTCATACAATAGTCAAAGCATAAGAAAAAATGATTTATCCGCCATTGAAGTTGAACTATCAAAGGGTCTGACTTTACCATTGACTTAGATCAACATGAAGTAACCGTCTAAGCCACCACTCAAGGGGTTTGTGCCCTCAACCCAAGAAGAGGAAGGAGGACATGAGACACTGGTCATAGACGAAAAGAGATTTGATCCTAAGGCTTTCAAGCTCCTTATTAAAGCCGGATACAACTCAAAAGAAAAACTAAGCTTTAGGAAACATCCTCATGAAGCCACGGGCAAGAAGCTCCATGGGCTCAACGCTACTCAAGTAATGTTAAAGAAAAATGGACATGCAATTCAAGATTCTCGAGTAAGCTTGGGCATTAAGCCTATTCGCATCGCTATAAAGAGGGTTAACAACAATTATATCACCAAAGGATTTTCTTCAACTAAAGATGACAATAATAAAGAAAAAGCCGAGAGACTCTGTCTTCAATAGACTTGGCCCCATGAAAGAATGGTGCATGGAACAACCAACAAACGATCATCGACACTTTGAAGCAAGTGGTAAGTATAAATCAAATACTTGCTGGAACGAGGAATAAATCTTTCTCTCTTTTCGTCAACGCCGGTGAGCTCTAGCGCACTTGGTACGACTTCATCATAAAGGAAGCCCGTCATAGGAAGTCCAGCGAGTTCAAGCAAATCTCATAACGAGATGGAAAACTCTCCGGCGGAAGTAAGCAAAGCATTTGTAAAGGGGCACCACGCCTCGCAAAACGCCTTGATAATATCGGAATTATGGTCATAGGTAAACGTCGAAGCATAAACAACATCATATGCATTGATGAGGCGTAATTTATCTCTGCACCGGTTAAGCACATCTTCGGTCCACTCTCAATATCCTTTGATGTAGTGGAATTCTCTGATAAATCGAATGTCCACCCAACCTTGCATCACCTTCAATGATGGAGTAGCCCAAAGTGCATAAATGGGCGACGTTATTTTATTGTTGGTGACGAGGAAGCTCATGGTAGGTAGCTCATAAAGTTTATGCCTTGACGTTCTTGCTCAACGAAACTTCTTTAGACCATTCGTCCAAGTAAGAAGAAATCGTTAATCTCGGCCACAGGCTCACTATGGGTGCATAAACCACCAACGAAGGGTGCATAAAACGCCAACAATGAGTGCATAAACCACTAACATGGTACCCTTTCTCCATGGGTTGATTTTGATTGCCAAGGATGATCAAGTGATGTTCGCCGGAAGGGGAAGATGTCTTTGAAGTAAACTATGATGCAATCTATCAAGGCACACGCACAAAAAATAAAAAAAAGAGAGAATTTAATTGAGTTATTGAAAAAAAAGGACTCCATTAAATTATGTACATTCACTTCCAATTAAAGAACAACATGTACGTATACTTTATATGGTAGGTATCTTCGAGACAGGAATTTCGTCATATGATCGATTGGAAAATTATATGCCCCTTTGTCATACGCTTTACATGGAGGAATGGCACGCACATATGTACTTTACATGATGAAATAACATACTCCTTGTGCATACCTCATCTTTCGCCAAGAAAAGAAATCACATGCTGCGGTAGTGAGACTTTTGTTCTCATGAACCATGACAATAAATGACACTAAGTAATATCAGATGTATTTGTGGGCATATCAAAAGAGATAAACATACAATGAATATTGTTGTATTACTTGCTGCACGAGGGTCTTGCGTCGTTGACAAATCAAAGCTATGAACGAAGTTACACATGCTAACAGCTCGAAATCTATACAGAAATTCGAAAAAAAAAGTTTCGATATTAGTTCATTGAAGCATTAACACAAACACTTGGTGTGCATGCTGAAAATTTGAGAAAAAAAAATATATTGAGTATCAAAGCATTCCACAAATTCTCCCAATGATTGGTTGTAACAAGGCTCGATTAATGGTGGAATAAGGTCTTTATATAGCAACGCTCTCGGAGGTGTAATTGTAATCAAATTCGATTGATTGTGAAAATTTAATTAGATTAGAATACTATCGAGACAAGTTCTTTTTATTAAATTCGATGTTTCAAACTTTTAATTGGGGTTGAATTGATAAAAAAAAAAAGAAAGAAAAAAGAAAAGAAGTTGAAATCATTCTGGATGTGGAGTTTCGAAGTAACTGGGTTTCGCATGGTGAAGAAAGGAATTTCCTTGCACAGAGGATGATTGGAGAAGGTAGATAGAGAGGAGCAATCTCATGTACTTGGTCGATGAGCACCGAATGTGGGCCCACTTAGTTGTTTATATGTCTATATATATATATATATATATATATATATATATATATATATATATATATATATATATATATTAAACAAAGAAAAAGAAAGAAAAAAATAAGCACATTTCCGAAAAAATACACACTGGATTCGAATTATTTTGAAGCCCATTTTCATTGAATTTCAAACCATTTCATTGAAGCCCGATAAAATTCATATTTCCACGACTCATTCACTTCGAAAATTATATTTTCAAGCATATATTTGTAAACGAGTCTTGAGGGACAAAGGAATTTTGCACCCGATTAAATAATGATAAATATCATATAATATATTATTTATCAATTATAATATTTTTTATTTATATTTTGAAATTTATTAGATTAATTCGAGTATAAATAGTCAAGTTAATTGATATTTTAATATATTTTTTGTCATCAAATCAATAGTCGATAAGAGTCAAAATGAAGTATTTCAGCCACTCAAATGATACTTCACAGTCAGAGATTCCAGCCAATCAGACTTCGGTACATGGAGCAATTGCATGTACGCTCCAATCAAATCAAGACAACTATTGATTGTATTTATCTCTTTAAAAAAGTACAAATATTAAAGAGATAATATCAAATTGACCAATCATATCATTCCAAATATATGATGTATTTGTTTCTTTAAATTAAATTATAAAGAGATAATACAAAAGGTGTTTAAGTGCATCACAACTCTACCTCTTTCATACCTATATAAAAGGGTCCTTACACCCTCATTTGACATACAGAGTTCGAGAACGAAGAGCAAAGTAGAGGAAAATTAAAATTAATTCTCTCTACGTGGTTCTTCAAAACTTAAGAATATTCAAATGCCTTCAAGGCAAAAATCGAGTCTTTTTATCAAAGGTGCGCTACAAATTATAACATTTAATTCGGGAGTAGATGCACTAAATCCTCAAAATAATGTTATAAATATTCAAATATCCTCTCAAAAAAATTCAAGTGGCGAATCCACTTACAAATCATCAAATTCCAATTCAAGACTATATCATTTAATTCGGGATTATAGGCGAAAACCCTTGAATTAACGTTATAGAAATTCAAATTCAAGTTCAAAGGAGATCTACGTGGAGATTATCCTTTGAGTTTAGTCAAATTTGTAAAAAATGTATTTTGGAGGGAATAATCAAGGGATAGAATAGAGATAGTACTCACTTTGATATTTTAATCCAAATATTTTTATTTGTGATAATTTATTGTGTTTTAATTTTTTAAACATAATAAAATTAGCGCTTAAATTTAAAACATTTTACATTATGAAATTTATACAAATGAACCTAAATAATTTATTACAAGGTATTTGAAATTCCTATATTTAAATCCACTCACACAAAACACAAAGTGTGATACAAATTAAGGTTGCATTTGGAATAACAAATGCTTTGGATATATTTAGATAATTCTAAAGGAAAAAATCCAAACAACCTCCACGTGATATTGCAAATGAGCAAATTATTCCTTTATGGAAAAAGTTAGTAATTTAATTCAGGTGTTTTCTAAAATGTAGCAATTTACCACGAGGGTAAAATTACTATTTTTTTTTTCTTATAAGAGGATAATTTGCTCATTTTAAAATATTATAAGGGATATATTGCACTAAACCCTAATTCTAAATGTAAAGGATTTCGAATCATTCTATTTTCATTTTAAACCAAGTTTTGATAAATATAAATAAATTTTAAATTTTTTCATTTGAGATTCTTTCTCCAAATTCTTACCTCAAATCTAAATCTATCAAATCGAATACACTATAAGATAAATTTACCTAAATTTCAATGTGAACCTTACAAAAAGCTTTTGTATTGCATGTCATATTGGACAAAATCAAACATATATCTAGAATGGGTTACATACAATTTACCTCTTTGTATTAATGAAAAAGTGCAAAAAAGTCCCCGAAAAAAACAAAGTGCAATTTAAAAAATGATGCAATTTACCTCCCTCCATAAAATTTCATAAGAGGGTAAATTGCATCATTTTTTAATCACGGGGGGGGGTAAATTGCACTTTATTTTTTCACAGGGACTTTTTTACACTTTTTTATTAACACAGGGAGGTAAATTGCATTTAACCCATCTAGAATGTGTTAAATTTATTTTGATCTCTTGTGATATGAAAAAAATATAAAAAAGACTTATATAAAAATTTAAATATCAAATCACCCTTATGTTATAAATAATGACTCACACAACTTCTGATCAACCTGGTTTCAGGGGATTTTTATTTTTTTTCATATCACAAAAAGTATAATTGATATTTTATCTTTTTTTTCAATTTTTTTTTAAAGATTCTCAATATCATAGCTAATTGGATTTTTCCCCTACATTTATTTATCCATTTTGATTTGAAATGGAAATATAGTATGGAATCTATGGATGAACAATCCCGCGAAGGACTTTATGTTTAGGGGAAGTTCAAATCTTAATTCTAATAAATTCATTACGAATTTCAGTTGTTAATATGAAACTATCTAATTTTCTCACTTAAGAAAAGCCCCGAGTCCAAGAAAATGGATGCCGACAACTCCCCAAGTCCGCCGGCGATGGCTGATATCTCCGAAGCTCCGCCTACTTCGACCTCAGAACGCCAAAGTGAGGAACCTGATTTCGACGCGGAAACCATGCGCAAAACAAGACCAGGACTGAAGCGCTTCACTCTCACTGTCACTGTTCTCCTCTCTTTCCTCTTAGGTCTTAAATCTTCGCATTCTCCACGCTCACACTGTTTTTCTCCGTTTTCATGGTGTATCCAGATTATTGTTGTTTATAATTGTGTGGATTCTGTTGCTCGTGCAGGTCTTCCGTTTTTGTTGAAATCAGTAGAAATTTACAGATCACCGCTGCCGTTCCGCGAAATCGATGATTTGTCTGCCGCGGTCGAGTCGAATCCTCTGCATTTTCCTTGCCAATTCCAAGCAGTTTTTGTTGATTTCGGCGTACCTTCGTTTACTGCTAATGAATTGTCAATGTCGATCGAATCTCACATGCAAAACCTCGCTGCAAAAGATTCCACATTTTGCGGCGCTTGTAGTAACAATTCCACTGTTTCTGTAACTCTGGAATCCGGTTCGGATTGTTTATATAGCAACAATGATTTGCAGTGGAAGTGTGGAGCGCTGAATGAGCTGAACAAATTTGAGGGTTCTGGGAAATATGATGATGAGTTATTTGATGACTATCTGAAGTCGCTGTTGGGTGATAATTATAGTCCTAGTCATGGTGGAAAGGTTTATACTGTGATTGTGAGGAAGGAGGAAATGGAGGAGGTGAGGGCGGCAGTTGGGAAGTATAGGCACGCCTGGATAGTGGGTAGGGTTTCAGAGGAGGCTGCAGTGAAGAAGGTGGCGGAGATTTTCGTGAAAGTGTTTGTGAATGGTGGTAAAGAGGAAGGGTCCATCAGTGGGGAGTTTATGCAGTGGGGCGGATGGGAGGATTGTGCTTTCCTTCAATTTGCTGAATACTGATCCACGCGATTGGACTTATGACTGGTATGAAACTCTGTGTGGTCATTCTGTTAACAAAGCTGCTGGTGGAATTGTCAAATTCCTACAGTTTCTTATCATTATGAGGAACTATGGATCTTGCTCGTAGTTAGGAGGAACTTTTATATGGTTTTTTGATTTACAGTGTCCAGTGTTTTTGCTAGATTTCTTTTAATTCTTCAATGGAGCCTACTGACTTAATATGGTGACTTGCGGAGTTCCCTCTGAAACATTTAGAAGAAAATACACAATGTTTATAGTAAAAAGGTTATGGTAGAGGGTCAGTTGGATTAGCTTATGCTTCATTCCTCTGCTTTCTTTCTCTGCTTATACAATGTCCATTAAATTACTTGTTTCTGCAGGAATTCCAAGAGATAGATGATAATCTCTTGGCTCCTATAATTGATGCTTTGAAGCCTCTAGCAGATGTTAGAGTGGAGAGTCAGGTAGCTCTTTTGCCTTTGTTTTCACCATATTGTGTTTTATAGTGTTTTAAGGAAAAGCTCATGGTAAGTTCTTCTACCTGTTGAAATCCTAGGTCATTTTTCGTTAACATGTTATATCATTTTTGGTGAACACATAGGTTTTATACCACACTCCGAAGTCTTCATTTTCCTATTGGGATGAGAAGCTTGGCAGCTATATTTTCACGAGAAGCGATCTTCCTTTCTTTACGTTCTCTCAACAACTTCCTTTTACTTGAAAACTTCCAGTGACTGAATGCTTTGGCAATAATAGCCAGAAATTACATGTTAAGGAAAAAGTTAAGGTGCTTTCAGACAATTAATTTATCTGCACACAATGCATAGAGATCTGTGTTATTTACATGCCTTAACTACATGAATATACCCTTTTTCCTTTTTTCCACTAATAATTAAGGAGTCAGCTGATGGTGCTTGGAATATGCCTAGATTCTCCTGTAATTTTCTGTTGCTTTTCTCAATTCCGTGAATGTTTTTTTACCACTAGAAGTGGGGAACTACATAGTATATTTAATGCTACAATAGAAGTCCATTACAAACCTGGTGCTAACAGAATGACATTTAAACTTTAGCATTGGGAAAATATCCTTACAGAGAGCAGAGGTGAATTTCATTTATCATTGATTTTCTAAGGAATCTATTATGCTTTTAGTAATTACTATTAAACATAGTATTGCTCTTTCTTTTGAAAAATATCTTAATCATTGTAGTTTAACTAGGTCCTCTTTCAATTGTGCATCTGTTGATCTCTGTTTGTATTCTCTGGTGTTGTCACTCCATGAGTCCATGTCATGATTACCATAAATTGTTTCTTATTCTCATTCTGCTTTTGGAAGGGTCAGTTAAGCAATCCACTTTTGAACTTATCATCAAATGCTTTTATATATCACTTTGAAGTTTCTTATTTGTCTAATTGTCGTAGGTAAACTCAAATGAGTGGCATTTGGATACATCAGTTGCTGCAGGAGGGCGTTCGAAGATCCTCCAGTTTGTGGTGTATAATCTTTAACTCATTATGCTTTCTATTGTTAAATATATAGATGGAATTATGTAAAATTTCCCTTGACAATTTAACTACGATTTGCAATCTTGGAATACTTTAGTCAGATGTAATGGAGTGAGAACGTGAATGGCATAATGCTATCAAAAGTGACATAATAACTGTAATTTATTTGGAAAAGAGCTCTTTATGACATTCTTGGCATCTAATTTAGTTGTTTAATCTGATTGATTTCAACATCAATTAAAATTCTGTGATCCACTCTTAGGAATTATTGACCATGATTGCCTTTTCTTTTGCTTCTATGCATTGTCCCAGATATGTGCCATCTGCAACAGAGTGTCCACTTCTGCTGCAGCTTCCAAATGGAGAAATTTCAAAGACAAATGGTTTTATATCTCCAGTGATTATTTACTTTTATATTATGGTTTCTGTTCTCTGTTGTTCCCTGCAAATCTAATGTTTATTCATATGTCAAATTTTAGATGTGGGGAAGTGTTGTTGTTTGGAATCCTTCAGCTTGTTTGAAAGATACAGAAATGGAGCCTCATGTGAGGCATAAGATTTCTCCTGAGGTCAGTTTCTTTTGTTAGTGAAAAAATAAAAGGTTAATGAAAGATGGTTATTTTGTTTCTTTATCACATTTACTTTAACTCCACAGTTTCATTTGTATCCTTAACCTCAATATTTCCTTCTTATGTTTTGTTACTTTTCTAGGATATCATATAAAATGTCAGGTGATACATGTTCCGCATCTGTGTGCATGTGCTTCTAGGTCTGCTTTTTTGGCTTACAGAATAAATTTTACTTATTTTCATGCACTGAACGTGTTGCATACATCTAGATGTAGTCAGGTTTGTCTTCACCTAAATTTGTTCCTTCTAAATTTGTGATCTGTGTAAAACCATAGTTTACCGGGTAGAAATCAAAATGTATTTTTCTGGTTCATATCATGTGTATTTTCATGAAATGGGTGAAAATTTGCCCATGAGAGATGTAATAATATCTGTATTCTTATTTTTGCCAATGTATGTGGAATGCATGCATTTCCTTGGTAGAGAACTTTAAATGAGTTTTGGAAAGTAGGAATCATGATTAACTTGGTTCATCTAAGAATTTATCTAATGATGTCAGTTAACATTTACATTTTGATTTCACAGAAAGCAACAATAGCATTTCTTTGGCTGGAAAATGTTTTTCTCGGATTTCATTATCATGGAGAATATAGAACCCTAAGCTTTGTGTATCTGTATGTTATCATGAGTTCCTTATACTAACAGCTGCTGTGCATGGTAAAGGGCTTACAGATGTGAATCTATGATTCAGCTTCCCTTCCTTCAACTGTGATTTGAATCTAAAATGTTGCTCGTCTTCCTGGATCATTCTCATACGCCTTTGACTCTATAGAGTTTATTTACTTTAGTGAAGTAGCATTCTCAGTTTTCCTTGCCTTGTTGCTGGTTAAGACTTAAAAGCCTTGAGAGTTGATTCCAGATGAACCTGCTAGCAAACCAGCTACATGCTTGGAAAAGTTCCTCATTTTTCATAGTATTTTGTTACTTATCCTTGCTTGGTTTCATCCATGAACATAGTGCTAATGTTTTACAATTTTTTCTTTTTTTCAATTCATGCTCGTCATTCTCACATCTTTTTTTAATGTTTTGTGAAGAATAAATAAATATGAACAAGTTAACTTTAACATATATTGACTGGTTTGCTAATGTTGCCATCTTGTTCTAAGTTCTCATGTGATTGTGCTAATGTTTAATTTTATGTGTTATTTATCCTTCCTTGTTTTCCTATTTTTATGATTTGTCAAGAACAAGTAAATGTTGACAACTTAATGTGGACTGGCTAGTTTGCTGGTGTTATTAGCTCAAACACAAAGTCTTTACCTTGAGCTCAATATACTCATTGTGAAACAGGACTTGAAGAAAATTTTTGAGGTCTTCATCGGCCAGTTGCGACAACTCTTTGGTCTGAAGTCCAAAGGTCTTCTTGGTGATGCATCAGGCACTTTACGACTATTGACTAGTGAAGCTGGCTTCACAGAATGGTGAGAGACAGCAAGCTGAATGACACATAACATGTCAATAGAAATGTGCAGTTATGCACAAGATATTGTTTTCGTTGCTAGTTGTAGAATGAGCCATTGCATGCTTACATCATCAGTTAAGAAGATTTCATGATATTATCCCAAATGCCATTAAGAACTGTGTTTTTTTTCTTTTTCTTCCGATTATGCTTCTATCGAAAGGTATTGAATGGCCTTTTCGGCAGTTTACATGCCCTCATAGTAAATATCAATTTAACCTTTTGATTTTACAACTAAAGCTATAACTACTTAAACTTTCTTTGCTAATTATAACTGTTTATCTGTTCTTATTTCTGCTATGTAAAGATTCCTGAGTATATAGTTAATCTTGGAGGTAGTGAATGTGAGTTACTAATAGCATAATTGACCAATAAGCACAAAAATCACAGAAGATCCTTCCAGGCTCATACACTGTTTCATTTCTCATTTGGGAAAAGAAGATATTCTTTGCTTTGCTATGCTGTTGTTTTCCTCTTTTAGATAATCTATCTTCCCTTCTTTTCTTGCTATTTCTTCTTCTCTGCCCACAGAATGGTGCTTGCTTTTGATTCCATGCATTCACTTTCCTTATTGTCATTTTCTTCTCTTGCCTGCTCAGTGCTGGATGCCTATCTAAAAACTTCAACCATTACTACAACTTATGGTTTACACAAAAGAACGAAAATTGTTTGATGTTACTGCAATATGGTACAACAGACTATATTGTGGTCATTAGGTCCAATGGTGGTATATATAATTTCTGAACCTATATGGATGATTGTGGGTGGTGATAACTGATAACAGGCTATAATAGTGGCAATGGTCTTGGCGATATTCAGTGTTGCTGGAAGTTGGTGGTTTAAGAGGGGATTGATGAGGAGATCTCAAATAAAAATGGTGGAGAGTGGCTGCCAGCAGGGTGAAGACTGACAGTGTACCAGGGATAGGAGGAATAATAGTGGATTTAAAAAATATAACAAGGTGGCCCCAGTCATTTTGTAAGCCGAAGAATAACTTATAGTATTTTAGAAAAACCATTTGCTGAAACTGGTTATAAGTTTTCATACATTTCAACTTATATAAACTATTCTCTGCAGTGAACCACACAATTGAACACTAGAAGCCAAAAGAACATTTTTTAAGCTAGTTTGGTGGAAAGATAAGCTGAATAAACACCTAAGCTATGGGTGATTTGTTGAATTTACGTTTATTGTTGCACTATGTTTTTGGACAAATCTCTGTGCAGGATGTTCAATTCCGTTGTCTGCTTGGAAACTGATGGCTTGTTCTCTGCTTTACAGGGAATTGGATGTGTTGTCTCGCCAGCATACATGTTTTAATCTTCTTCAATGTGCCACAACTCTTGGATCACTTTCTCGACTTGTATGCCATCAGTTTTTATTGATTTATTACATTATTTTTATGTCCTTGTCTAAACTAAGATATATTTGCAGGTCCATTCGCTTCCAAGAATGATAATTAAGGATGAAATAGGAAAACAGGTGAGTAATCCTTACATGTTGTGAACATAACTAGGCCTCTTCTCAATTTCCAGTATAATAAAAGATGATTTCTGCTTTTCTTTAAATGCTGATAGGTTTTTGTGGTTTGTTTGATGTAAAATTTTCTACTAAATGGACTCTGCATAGGGTTGTTTATTTTATGTTTCCGTACATGAGATTCTTGTCTTTCAGTCTTTGCTTCTGGAATATTATCATATTGACAATCTTCCTTTCTAATGAGAAGTTCAAGTTTCATCTCTATATCATCTCTCTCAAGACGATGTATGTGTTGACAGTTTCACTCTTCTGTTTGGCTTGCTGATTATACTGCTTTCTGACTAGCTAATGGTTAACATTGATGGTTGAGGGAAAACAAATTATTCTTTCTGGAACCCCTTACAGGGAGAATCGAAAGTTTAACTCAAAAGAGTTGGTTATGTATCCTTTAATTCTAAGCTAAATTTGCACCACACTTTTCACCATCTCTGGTGAACGAATCGTGTTAGGATATTTTTTCCCTCTTCCAACTGGACATGATGTATTCGTTCTATGTTTATATCTAGGTATGTGTTTTATAGATCTCATTTGTTTATAATTTCTCCAGTAGCTTGCCAGTTTTATTTTGGTTGTGGCGGTAAAAATCTGCAAATATTTATTGTTCAACATAATTGAGCAGGTGAAGTATTCTCTTGAAGCAGCAAAATTGGCTCTAAGCAATGTTTCTGGTGGAGTTTATGATGCTTCTGCTGGTATGGTTATCTAATTAATGATTAACTTGTGGCTGCGAGGAAACAAGTTTTCTATGTTGCATTGCATGAATATGCTAACACATCACTTTACTATCTTTTTTGATAGTCTCCTCAAGACAAGCTAGATCTTTTGCCGAGGATGCCTTTTATCACCCTTCTATGATGTCTGTGAGCTACTACTCATTTGAGCACTGCTTTGCTGTCTATTCGGTTCGTTTCTCGACATTGACTTCTATATTTTGATGCTGGGATAAGTTCATTTTATGGTTCAATAGAGTAGGATGAAAAATGATTCACTGGTTGATAATGTTAATACGGTTAGACTCATTAGTTACTAAATCCTCATTTTAGTGTATCTGGAAATCCTTGCTTTTTCATAGGATAATCCTCAACTGCTCCAGGGAGGTCTTAGCAATGGCCATACATGAAACTCCTATAGCAACCTAATTGATTGAGACCACGACCACTTTGAGGGATTAATGTTAAAATCAAGTGACAACATCTGAGTGAAAAGTTCTCCAAGAATAAGCTTATCTAAAAGATTCTACTGTTGTTGTGGACACCCCCTAAACTTTGATTGCTCGACAAGTACCAGTAAGCTTACTGCTACTTTGCGTAACTGAGTTAAAAATAGGACCTGAGTGCAATAAAAGCAAAAAAGTTACCTTTTGACGCATTCTTAGAAAATGCTGTTTAATTTGATGCATATCTGTCAGAATTAAACCGGTAGTTAATTTTGAAAAGAGAAGGGAAACCAATTCAGAAACAGCACGCTCTGATTTATTTATTATAGATGAATTTTCCCTTGCGATGGTCCTAGTTCATGGGTTCTGCATGGATGTGTAAGTTGAACTACATGATATACTACTGTGCTATAATGAGCTAAACAAACTATCTTCTTTGACAGCCCTTCTTCCTGCCGGTTTCACTGCACGTGCTTCTGGCAGCCCTGCGAGAATGGAAAAGATACAAGCAGGAAAGCAGGAAATATAATGCATGGAAAGCCAAAACAGTGTAATATCAGTTTACTCAACCTCAAGTCTCAAAACAACCCACAAGACATTAAACAGCAGATGGACAGTTTTTTGTCTGCAAGTTCCAGGAGTGTGGATGCCCGTTCTTACATTCCCATCTGAGAGACTGAGACTGCCATCTTCAGAAGTTTCTCGAGCAGATACCATCTGAAGCTAACACTAACAGAACAGGTGAATGGAAATCCCACACTTGTTTCATCATGCGCACACTTTGTTGTTGTACTGAAAGCGTAAACCAATTACTGGTCTCACGACTCGTACTATAGAATTGTACGCTAGTTCTGCATGTTTGTGTATGAGTTGATCGGGAATACACTTACTGATTGCTGACCCCTGAGCCAATGAGTAGAGAGAATAGATGATTTTTCCAGTTGATGTATTGTATATTGAGCAAGCCATACATAAGACACTGCAGATATCCAGAGTATTAGCAATTGATGAGAAGTATTTGCTGTGCAATGGGAAGAAATGTTAGCATAAAAAATGCAGGTTTTAGTTCATAACCTATAAGAAGACGTTTATGTTGTGGATAATTAGGTAGACATCCTCAATATTTGAACATATAATAGGGAAACTTTTAATTTTGAAAAAATTATAGTGCCATCTGCAATAATACATAATAATGGTCGGAATTTTATGTAACCTTTTTTTGGGTATCATCTTAATGCAATTATTCACCTAATTATTTTTATTAATTAAAAAAAGAAAAATTACAAAAAAAATATTTTGAAACTGCGACTTGACAATAATTTTTTTTAAAAAAAAAAATGCTCGAGTCGCGGTTTGAAATCGCAACTCGAGCAAAAGTTTATTTTTGCTTGTTTGGAATTTTTCAAGGCTTTGTTTTCTTTTTTCTTTTATAATTTTATATTCTATTATATATATTATTATATAATATTATATATTATAATTTATTTAATATATAAAATAATAAATTATTTAAATAAATATATTAATATAACAACGATAATTAAATTGAAATAACGCATATAAAATGAGATAATGTAACAATAAAAATTTAACTATATTGCAATTTATTGCAATATTTATAATAATTGATTGTAATTTTTAATTAATAAATTGTTAATATTAATTAATTAAAATATATATAAATTTATAATTAAATAATATTTGCTACAAATTATTTTGTTATTAATTATTATTATCACGATTTGTATTAAATAAATATTATTTATAATTTATAATTCATGGATACTCTGAAACATTCTTCGATGTAGTATCGGACACGTGTCGAGCTTGAACACGGCATCGAAGTGTCCAAAAATCTAAAAAAGAAAAAAGAGGACACGGTGTAGGAAACACCACGGACACAGCGTGTCCGACAGGTTCCGAACACATTTTCATTTTTGTCTATAATTTAAAAAATTTATTTATAAAAAAGAAAATTTAGGCTTAATAAAAAAGAAAAAAAAAATTAAGTCACTCTTTTTAAACTAAAAGTATTAAGATAAAATTACTAAAAAAATGAGAGATGTTCATGATTTAACTAATTTTCTAAAAATATACTAAATCAGTGAAAACTTTTAATAATTTAGAAATTATACAAAATCAGTGAAAACTTTTAATAATTTAAATTAGTTAAATCGTGAACATCTCTCAATTTTTTAGTAATTTTATCTTAATACTTTTAGTTTAAAAATAGTGACTTAATTCTTTTTCTTTTTTATTAAGCCTAAATTTTCTTTTTTTTTTAAATAGTCCAATTTTTCTTTAAAATTATAAACAAAAATTGAAAATGTGTTCGGAACGTGTCGAACACATCAATAGCCATGTCCGTAGCGTTTCCTACACCGTCTCCCCCCTTTTTTTTTTAGATTTGGACACTTCGATGTCGTGTCCGAGCCCGACAAGTGTCCGATACTACATCGAATAATTTTTCAGAGTGTCCGTGAATTATAAATTATAAATATATTTATATAATACAAATTGTGACAATAATAAATTAATAACAAAACAATTTGTAGCAAATATTATTAATTATAAATTTATATATATTTAATTATAATCAATATTAAAAATTATTAATTAAAAAATTACAATCAATTATTAAAATATTACAATAAATACAAATATTACAATATAGTTAAATTTTTATTACATTATCTCACTTTATATGCGTTATTTTAATTTAATTATCGTTGTTATATTAATGCATTTATTTAAAATTTATTATTTATATATTAAAATAAATTATAATATATATATATATATATTATATAATAATATATATAATATAATATAAAATTATAAAAAAAAAAAAAACTTGTTGGCGGTCAGCCTTAAAGTTTTGAAACAAAGCAAAAATAAATTTGTGCTCGAGTCGCGGTTTCAAGCCGCCACTCGAGTATTTCTATTTTTTTTTTAAAAAAGATATATTGTCGAGTCGCGGTCGACATAAAAAAGTTAATTAATTAAAAAAATATTTTTTTTGTAATTTTTCTTTTTTTAATTATTAAAAAAACTCCTCAACTGATTCTAGAAGATGATTGGTTTCAATCAGCTCGATACATGTCAAGCTATGCAAAAACTTATTCTACGCAAGTTGATCTTGACCTTAACCAAACATATGAACCATATTATAACATTTCACCAATTCTATTTGGGATAATTACATTTACACCCCCTAACCTATGATCATTTACACAAACCACCCTATCTTTTGCGTAATTATAAAAACTACACCTGACAGCCAAAATCAGGGTAATTTGTTAATGATGCTAATATTTTTAGGGTGTGTGTGTAATTTTAAAAAAAAAAAGTAAGGGGTGATTTGTGTAAGTGATAATGATATTTGGTGGTGTATGTGTAATTATCTAAAAGATAGGGGTTTGTGTAAACAGACTATAAATCAAGTGGTTTAAATGTAATTATCCCATTCTATTTCCATCGTTTAGTGCATATCTTTATTATGTGGAGTCTATTTCTACAATATAGTCGGTTATATATTAATATTAGAGATGATGATAATGAATAAAACGAGTCAATATAGAATGTGCATGTGAAAATAAAAATGCCTCGGTGCCAATGCCACTGAAACAATTGTGGGATGGGTGATTTGCATTAAATATGTTAATAATTTTAAAAAAGAGTTAAATTTCATTTTGCTCCCTATGTTATGCAAAAAGATGAAAAAAATCCCTGTGAAAAATTAAATATCAGTTTTCACCCCCTGTGTTATAAAGAATGGATTACACTGTTCCCTGGTCAAAGAGAGCCTAATTTTATAAGGACAATGACTAAAATGCCCCTCCTAGTCAATTTGATCAACATATGCCTATTAAAATATATTTATAATTTATAAAAATTATCTAAAAAAGTTATATATAGAAAAATTATCTATAGAATTTTTCTATATAGAACTAAAACATTTATTAAAATATACCTATAAAATTATTTATTAAATTTTATATAGAAAAAATTATTCTTAGTCCATTAAATATGCTCAATATTAATTTTAGTCCAATAATTAGCTCATTTTTTATAAATTTATTAAATTTTAAAATTGATGAAATTTAATTTTTTAGCGGCAAAAAAATGACATGACATGCTAAGTTGATATTTTTTGGAGGTTTTAATCTTATGTGGCTTTAAAAAATTATATCACATGTTGGATAAACTAATTATATAAATTATTATAATTTATAAAAATTAAAATTATTATAATTTATAAAAGTAAAATTATTATTAAAAAAAAATCAACCCCCCCACCCCCTCCCTTCCCTCCGGCCCTGACGTCGCCCTCGATGGCGAGGGCGACGACGGTCGCCTTGGTTGCGTTGGGCGATCGTCGTCCCCCGGGGACGAGGAGAGCAGCCCTCCGCCGCTGCTTCCCTTTTTTAATTTTTTTTAATTCATTTAATTATATAATCAAAAAAATTATATTAAAAATATTAATATAATTATATATTTACATATAAATAATTAATTAAGTATTATATATTATTTTAAGATTTATTAAATTATATATAATATATTATAATATTATATTATAGAGAGGAGAGGGCAAAATTATCAAAAAGAATGAAATTTCAGACTCACACCCTCAGTCAACGCGAGTATATTACACTCTCTGATCATAGGGGGTTTTTTGAACTTTTTTCCATATCACAGGGGGTGCTGATATTTTATTTTTCAAGGAGATTTTTGAACATTTCCAACATCACATGGGGTTTCTTGGATTTTTCTCAATTTCAAAATTATGTTATTTTTGTTGTTTTTGAATTATTTAAATAATTAAGCCTTAAAATCACTAATTATTTTATATAAATGGCAGTGACGTAAATAATCAATACTTGAGAGAGAGAGAGAGAGAGAGAGAGAGAGAGAGAGAGAGTATATATTGTGGTCTTATTCAAAATCGAAAGTAAGTCCAAACTTTTCAGTTCGCATTTCCCTCGCTTGGCTTCAGACTTTGAGGTGAGAGGAAGAAAGCAGAAAATACGAAGAGCTCCTGAATGGAGAAAATCGGAGAAGATCGGCAGATGGAGGAACTCAAGTGTCAGACTGCAATTCGGTGTGCAAAAGCTGCGGTTCTTCTGTCTACCTTGAGAAACGCCACAAATAATTCAACTGCTAATATTCCCCAACCCCAGGTTTATGCACAGTTATGCGTTTGAATTTTTCATTGCCTTTGGATAATTTTTTGTCCCTAGTGAAATTTGTTGATTAATTGGATTTTTTTTATTCTATGGGTTTTTGGTTTTGAGTGAATTGTTAGACTTATAGAAATGCACCTGGCTTGAAGTGTATTTTACAATAATCCGTGCTTAAATGCTGGGTTTTTATAATCTTTGCGCCTATCCGCTCATTTCCTCACTCTCACACGATTATGCTGGTGATATTTGGTAATATTTTTGTTCTTTTTCTTTTTTCCTTTTTCTGAATAACCTGTACTGTTAACTGTTGGTTTCAGTCGTAGTTGAAATCTGTATACGTTCAGGGAGTTTCGAAGTCTGTTTTGGGGTGATATGTGCGATTGTTGATTCATGGATTGAGTTAATGGTATTTGAGTTTGAGTTCAAATGTTTTATGCCTTCATGAACACCACGACACAAAGGAAGAGATGATCAGAGTTGATTTGGTTAAAGCAGGCATGGGTCTTGTTGGTTTCAGGATAAAGAGAAAATTGAGATGCTGAAGATAGAGTTGGTGAAGGAGAAGCAGAAGCTCAAAAAGTTGAGGCTTTGGATTGGAACATTGCTGCTTCCTTACTTCCTAATTGTTCTAATATTTCCCCTCATCCTCAACTATCTCTGATTCTTGCTTTTGAAATTGGCTACATTTATTAGTAACACAATTTTTAGTATTATCGCACGGTCTAGGCTATCACATTACTGGTTCTCTATTAATCAGATATAGGAAGTCTTCCCTTGTGTTAATTTCAGATGTACAGGAAAAATGTGAGGGGTGAAGGTTTTGTAGATCAGTTCTGGTGCTTCAATGGAACATGAATGTTAAGAATTTTAAAGGCTGTGAAAATGTGATCTTAAGTAGCTGCCACTTTGGTTGATTTCATGCACTCTCAGTTGTTTTTGCACTAAACTGAAGATGATCTGTTCATTTTGATTCATATTTGAGCAGTCATATGATGACAAATTTCTGGTTATATTCTCTTTTCCTATTGCACATACTTATGATATGGATTTGTAAGTTTTATGTGAGATATTTGGTTGCCAAATGCTGCTGTACATTAGTTGGTAGATGATGTCGCGAAAATGCGAGATCGACTAAATTTGTATTATAAGGGCGCGATTTAACACGCTTTACACTAGATATCTTGCAAGGTTCCAAAAAAATCTCCTTGGGGTTCTTCTCCTCGAGATGACACGCTTCCTTGATGGTTTCCTCCAAAAGGCGGAGGTGCTTGATCTCTTCTCTCCTCTTAAGGAATTCTTCTTTCAGATGGCTCTCCTCCAAGAGGGGGAGGCGCTTGACCTCCTCTTGAATTATGCTTTCGGATGGCTCTCCTTCAAGAGGAGGTGCTTGACCTCTACTCTCATCCTGAGGTTCTCCTCCGTTGGATGGCTCTCTTCCAAGAGGGGGAGGTGCTTGACCTCCTCTCTCCTCTTGAGGTATCCTTCAAGAGGAGGAGGTGCTTGACCTCCACCTCCTCTCCCCTCTTCAGGAATTCTTCTTCTGGATGACTCTTCTTCAAGTTGGGGGGTTTTGACCTCATCTCTCCTCCTGAGGTTCTCCTCTTATGACTCTCCCCAAAGAGGGAGACGTTTGACCTCCTCTTGAATTCTTCTTTCGGACTGCTCTCCTTCAAAAGGGGGAGGTGCTTGACATCCACTCTTCTCCTGAGGTTCTCCACCGTTGGATGGTTCTCTTCCAAGAGGGGGAGGTGCTTGACCTCCTCTCTCCTCTTGAGGTATCCTTCAAGAGGAGGAGGTGCTTACTCCACCTCCTCTCTCTTCTTGAGGAAATCTTCTTCTGGATGACTTTCCTTCAAGAGGGGAGGTGGTTACCTCCTCTTTCCTCCTGAGGTTCTCCTCAATTGGAGGGCTCTCCTCCAAGAGGGAGAGGTGCTCGACTTCCTCTCTCCTCTTGAGGAAATCTTCTTTTGGATGACTTTCCTTCAAGAGGGGAGGTGTTTGACCTCCTCTTTCCTCTTGAGGAATTCTTCTCTATTGGATGGCTCTCCTCCAAGAAGGGGAGATGCTCGACCTCCTCTCTCCTCTTGAGGAAATCTTCTTCTGGATGACTTTCCTTCAAGAGGGGGGCTGTTTGACCTCATCTCTCCTCCTGAGGTTCTCCTTTATTGGATGGCTCTCCTCCAAGAGGGGGAGTGTTTGACCTCCTCTTTCCTCTTGAGGAATTCTTCTCTATTGGATGGCTCTCCTCCAAGAAGGGGAGATGCTCGACCTCCTCTCTCCTCTTGAGGAAATCTTCTTCTGGATGACTCTCCTTCAAGAGGGGAGGTGTTTGACCTCCTTTTTCCTCTTGAGGAATTCTTCTCTATTAGATAACTCTCTTTCAAGAGGGGGAGGTGCTTGACCTCCTCTCGCTTCTTGAGGTTCTCCTCATCCACTCTGGTCCATTGTCTTTTGCTCACTATACTTGGGGGCTAGGTCTGCACCTCAGCCTTTGCGAGGATAACGAGAAGGTCAAGAGCTAGGCAGCTACACTTGAAGCGGCCTGAGTTGAGGCATCTTGCGTGGCATGCTCGGAGGTCCCTTCGAGCTCACCTAGACCCCATTCCCACTTCTTGCTCTTTGGTCCAGTGTTCATCTTCAAATGTTGAATCGCCCTAGTTCCACAGCGGCGCCAAGTTGATGTCACGAAAATGCGAGATCGACTAAATTTGTATTATAAGGGCGCGATTCAACACGCTTTACACTAGATATCTTACAAGGTTCCAAAAAAATCTCCTTGGGGTTCTTCTCCTCGAGATGACACGCTTCCTTGATGGTTTCCTCCAAAAGGCGGAGGTGCTTGATCTCTTCTCCTCTTAAGGAATTCTTCTTTCAGATGGCTCTCCTCCAAGAGGGGGAGGTGCTTGACCTCCTCTTGAATTATGCTTTCGGATGGCTCTCCTTCAAGAGGGGGAGGTGCTTGACTTCTACTCTCATCCTGAGGTTCTCCTCCGTTGGATGGCTCTCTTCCAAGAGGGGGAGGTGCTTGACCTCCTCTCTCCTCTTGAGGTATCCTTCAAGAGGAGGAGGTGCTTGGCCTCCACCTCCTCTCTCCTCTTCAGGAATTCTTCTTCTGGATGACTCTTCTTCAAGTTGGGGGGGTGTTTGACCTCATCTCTCCTCCTGAGGTTCTCCTCTATTGGATGACTCTCCCCAAAGAGGGGGAGGCGTTTGACCTCCTCTTGAATTCTTCTTTCGGACTGCTCTCCTTCAAAAGGGGGAGGTGCTTGACATCCACTCTTCTCCTGAGGTTCTCCTCCGTTGGATGGCTCTCTTCCAAGAGGGGGAGGTGTTTGACCTCCTCTCTCCTCTTGAGGTAGGTCGAGCATCTCCCCTTCTTGGAGGAGAGTCATCCAATAGAGAAGAATTCCTCAAGAGGAAAGAGGAGGTCAAACACCTCTCCCTCTTGAAGGAAAGTCATTCAAAAGAAGATTTCCTCAAAAGGAGAGAGGAAGTCGAGCACCTCTCCCTCTTGGAGGAGAGCCCTCCAATTGAGGAGAACTTCAGGAGGAAAGAGGAGGTAACCACCTCCCCCTCTTGAAGAAAAGTCATCCAGAAGAACATTTCCTCAAGAAGAGAGAGGAGGTGGAGTAAGCACCTCCTCCTCTTGAAGGATACCTCAAGAGGAGAGAGAGGTCAAGCACCTCCCCATCTTGGAAGAGAGCCATCCAACGGAGGAGAACCTCAGGAAAAGAGTGGATGTCAAGCACCTCCTCCTCTTGAAGGATACCTCAAGAGGAGAGAGGAGGTCAAGCACCTCCCCCTCTTGGAAGAGAGCCATCCAACGGAGGAGAACCTCAGGATGAGAGTAGAGGTCAAGCACCTCCCCCTCTTGAAGGAGAGCCATCCGAAAGCATAATTCAAGAGGAGGTCAAGCGCCTCCCCCTCTTGGAGGAGAGCCATCTGAAAGAAGAATACCTTAAGAGGAGAGAAGAGATCAAGCACCTCCGCCTTTTGGAGGAAACCATCAAGGAAGCGTGTCATCTCGAGGAGAAGAACCCCAAGGAGATTTTTTTGGAACCTTGTAAGATATCTAGTGTAAAGCGTGTTGAATCGCGCCCTTATAATACAAATTTAGTCGATCTCGAATTTTCGCGACATCAGTAGAGTTTACTGATAATCTTGTATCCTGTACAGCATGATGCCCAAATGGGCTAAATGCAATTTACCCCTTGTGATATGTAAAATGTGCAAAAAACCTTATGAAAAAAGAATTAGCAAATTATCTACTGTATTTTGGAATATGAAGCACGGGCCGTAATTTGCTTTATTTTTCAAAACACAAAAGATAATTTGCTAATTTTTTTTTGATAGAATTTCTTTACTCATTTCACATATTATATGGGGTAAAATGCATTTTTCTCTGCCCAAATGTTTTGTCTATCAGGATAGATGTATATGATACCACAGTTTTATTAGACTACTAGAAATTTGATGAAGTGGTAGCTTGTCATTGATGTCGTCTGGTGTGCCGTTACAGGTAATATGCCTTACATAGATACGACACACCAACTAGCAAATTGTTTCTCTAGTGCATAGTTGCTTTTTTGCCTTCATGAAATCATCTCTTGGTGATCAATGGGATTTTAGGTCTGTAAATGGGTGGGTATCGTCTTATTTGGATCCAGATCTAATAAATATTTATGACTTTTTTTTATACTCTACTCTATAAAATGTCCATAGGGTTTTATTTAAATTATACCCAGAAAAATGAGATAGAGTTTGGGTATTATCCATTTGAGATCCATTAAAGTTCTCAAATTTTAAATTTACATTTGAGTCAACTTATTAGTAGATTTTCATGACCTGTCGGTCGATAAAATAAAACTAATTAATTAATTTTCAATAGGTGCAAATTGATTATAGTTGGAATTTAAATAATGAATTTGATTTTGTTTCAGATGACGGATCGATATTAATAAAATTTATAAATAAAAATCTTAAATTTATCGAAATAGTGGATCGATAATATTAATCGATAAATGGGGACAAGTTCAAAATCAGACTGAATACGTCAGAGTTGGTAATTGCATTCAACTTTGATTTTGAATTTTTTATAATTTGAGTTTAGATAAATTTTATTTATTCTATATATTACTCAAGTTTATCTAAATTAATTTTCATCCATATTTTTTTATTTTCTAAACTGTCAAATGAAGTTTTGCTTAATTTGACATAAAATTAATTTTGAGTAATTATAGAGTCAATATAAAAACCTCTAGCGTATTTGATCAAAATTTCAATGTGTAATCAATATAAATAAAACATGCCATAAAATGATTATATACTATTTATAAATATTAAATAAATTTAGTTGATTGATTTACTAAAAAGTTTAATAATTCAATAATTTAAAGTTAATGGATAAATGAATATCTTTGGACATTAGACTATATCATTATCCATGGGTATTTTACGGTATTAGACCCTATCCATAATCAATAGCAATATCAATTTAAATTAACATAGTCTTTTATCTACAATGAATTGTATAATACAAACAATACATTTAACTAATATTTATTTTTTCAATAAGTAATATCAATTTAGGTTTAAATAGTTTAATATAATTTTTAATCTAAAACAAATTGTATAAGACAAAGTATACACTCAAATAGAATTTTTTTTATTAAGTAATATCATTTTGAATTTAGTAATGTAACATAGGTTGTGATCTAATTTGAATTATATAATATAAACAATCTTTTAATTTCTCAATAAGTAATGTCAATTTAAATTAACATAGTTTTTTTTTATATCTAAAATAAATTATGTAATATAAAAATATATTCAACTATTTTTTCTCCAAGTAATACTAAATATCATTGTAAATTCAGGTATTTTAACATAATTTTTATTTTTATCTAAAATGAATTATATAATGCAAATAATATATTCAACTAATTTTTATATTGAATTGGATATATGCAAAATTATTCAAGAATTTATATATAATACCATAATTTTCTATTAATGTATTACATATGTAAATAAATAATAAAAAAATATTTAAAAACTAAATAAGGCCAGGTTCGGGACGGGTCTGGTACAAAAAGCGTAACTCATCTCAAACCCGATCGGGTCCAATAAATTAGGATCTGGACCCGCTAAAAGGAGTACCAAACCTGCTTCATTCAGGGCGGGTTCGAGCCCCGACTCAATTGCCATCCATAATCCTATCCTAATGTTTTTTTTTTGACTGTATAATCCTATCCTAATGTTGATAAGCTATAATTAATAACTAGTAATTTGTGGCACATTTTATGTGTGTGCGAATTCTATAATATTATTTAAAATAAAATACTTAAAGAAAAAAGAAATAAATATAAAAAAATAGTGAGGGAATGAGAAGTTAGAAAAGTGAATGGGTGAGAAGTTAATAAAATAAATTAAAAAATTACATTAAATATTAAAAATTGACGTAACAAAATAATTAAAACACCATTTCACCACTTTTCAATTATATATAGTATAGATAATCATGGAAGTTGGTTGGTCAAGAGAGTCATGAGAGATAGCCTACATGAAATAATACACTATAGAATCTTATGGATAATGCACCATACATTTTCTATATCTTCTACGTCTACAAGGTGATCAACTTAGCTTACAACATAATGTATTCGCCACCACATCGGCTGGCTGATTATTTTAACTAGTATTTTATGTGTATGTAATTTTTTATAATATGATTTAAAGTAAAATATTTATTATTTCAATAAAATATATACAAAATAATAAGATTAATATTAAATTTTTAAAAAATTGGTGAAAAAAGAAGATGAAAGAAAATTAAAAGAAAGAAAAAAGTAATTATCAAAAGAAGACGGGGTCGGAAGTTGGATGATGATTTTGAAAAAATAACTTAAATAAAAAAAACATACCAAAAAAAAAAATAAAAAGAGATACCAAAGAGGTGCTCTCGCTTTATATATAGTATAGATTTATAAAATATTATATATGTAAAAGTTAAAGAAAAATATACACATATATTTTTCGTATATTTATAAATATATTTTGTCAAGTATATATAAAAAAAATATAAAAGAAATAAAAGGAGCGAATCCAGGTCCAAAATAATAAGACACGAGATCCATCCTAGGACTTGATTAAGACATCAAACTCACCCGGTATTCCGAGTCTAACCCCGGACCATTGTAATCCCTATAAGTACGAAAAAAATACAAGTTATCCCCTGTGATATTAGAAATAAGAAAAAAAAAAATTATATATATAAAAATAAATAAATTGTCCTCTGTATTTTGGAAAATGAGCTAAATTATCCTCCATCTAAACTATTGATAAAAGGATAATTTGATTTATCTTTCAAAAAAGAAGGGGGGGGGGGGGAGTTTTCTTTTTTTTTTTCCCCACATGAAGTTATTTTCCTCAAAGATCTACATATGATTGAGTGTTCTATGTGGATAATCAGCTTCATGTGTGCTGAGGCATGGATTTACAAGTAAAAGTTTGAGGGTCCCGAAAAATATTAAAAAGAAATTAAATAAAATTTGTATTTATAAAATTCAATTAAATAATAAAGATTAATGAACATGTATAATAAAATTAATCTTTCATATCACCAGCAATTACATGTATAAATTTATCAAAGTTGCACACGACATTCATTCATATATATTAATCTAGTTAGTATCAATATTTTTTATTTATTTTTTCTCTAAATGTTCGTAATTAGACAAATTTGCGAGGTTTTATCTCCATTTCTAAGGGGTTTGGACCAGGATAATTTCGGCCTATTGATAGGCGTATCTTGAAAGATCCTGAGAGTTAAGTTTGCCATAGTGTGTGGTGAAATAAGGAAGGTTAATAAACTCAATTGAAAGCCACTTTAAAGACTGTTTTGGTGGACTTGTAAATTTTTTGAAATATCTTATAAGATATTTAAAAACTTATATAATGATAAGAAGTTAAGTGAAAATACGAAAACTCTCACTAATTGCGTGTATTGAGTAATATATATTTTTTTTTCTTTTGCTAGATTAATGATATTCAAAAGCTTAACTAATAATGATGATTATTCTACTTAACTTTAGTTATTAATAAATGGTGACAAGTACACAATAACTGTAAGGGTTTTCTTTAGGAATAATCGGTCCCAAGTAGGTCCATCGTCTTGGTGTTTTGGATGCGAACCCAGCCCCGAACCCGATTCTTTTTTATATTATTTTTTTGATATATACTTATATATAAAATATATACTACAAAAAAAAGTGGGATTTGGGATGGATATGTTGATCGTTCCAAACATAGTTTTTCATTGGAACAGTAATTGAAAACTCTTGAGGAACAGAAATAGGTCGTTGACGTCACGATTCTCTTTTTATATTATGTAATTTTTGGACGGCATGACCATTACCAAAATTATTCCAAAACTAGTGTTACAATTTGTGTTCTTAAATCCGTTCCACACTTGTAACGGTAAATTATTGGAACACTCTTTGAAAAGTAGGGACAGGCTAGAAAATACCGTTCCAAAGTGTGAGTCAAAATGTGATGAAAAGCTGACAGTTGGTAAATCCATTCCAAATTGAGGTACAATTTGAGACACTTTTAGTACGTAGGAGAACGAGTATTACAAAAACCATTCCTACTTGTGAGTTTTGTTTGAAACTGAATGTGTTACAAGAACCGTGTCAACGACTATTACCATGTGGAACGATTTTCATGCATTAATAATATTGTATTACGAAAACCATTCCAACAACGATACAACGATTATATTTTAACAGATACTTAACCGTTTCTGCAGGTGTTCCTAAGACTGTTCCTGATTATGCATCAACGGCTATTTTTGTGTTCCAGAAATCGTTTCAAATTTTTCTATATATATATATATATATATATATATGTTCCTTTATTTGCATTTAATCTCACTATCTTCTTTCGTTCTTCTTATATTATCTCTATTTCCTCAATCTCTCTTTATTTTTCGTTGGTCTCTCACTATCCCTCTAATATTTTTGTATTTTCATTCGTCAATCTCTCTTGAATTTTCATTGATTTTTGAAGTTATTTTGATCAGGTAGCAATTTAAACCCTTTTGTCAATTGGTTATATTTGTTGTACTTTTGTCAATTAAATTTAATGTTATGATATACATATATATTTATGTGTGCATGACTCATCATATATATATATATATAAATATATTTATGTGTGCATGACTCATCATAGTCCACTTTTATGCCGGAGTATTATAACTAGACTTCACATGGTGAAGAGAGGATGCAGGAGTACTTTGAGGCCGTCACTGCGCCCCCTTTATAGGAGGAGCAAACTCCGGTTCCTCATGAGGAGGAGGGTACTTGTACGCATTGGGGTAATGCGGTGTAGATGGATTGGGAGCAGATGATGATTTTCAATGCCGCCAGGCCGGGTTTTTGGTCTAATTATAACCATCGCCACCCCCACGCTCGGACATGGAGGATCGTATGGTTCGGCTAGAAATGATGATGGTTGACATGATGGCCATGATGAAGTCCATACAGGTCAGTTCCTTGACTAGTGGACTGTCACAGCCGACCGCTTCTACTAGCGCCCCAGCACAGCATCTGACAAACCCGTTTTAGACACTTAAGTTTGTAAATTTGTCAAACTAATCCTTTTTTAGGCGAGAAAAAAACTTTTTCATATTTTTATATGCTGAATATGATATGATGTAATTATATCTTATGTGAATAATGAATATTTGAACTCCTGTGAACATAACATAAATACCGCTTAACTTAAAATAAAAAATCACTTTTTTTTTTTTTTTAATTTTTCAAAAGTTATGACTAAATTTTATAAAATTTATTTAATTTGAAAATATAATAAAAACAATCTAAAAGAGAAACTTTAAATATTAACAATTGTGCTTTTGAACAAAAAATTTGACAAATGTACGTTTTAACTATTTATGAATTTCATATTGATGCCACCAGAACATTTACTGGCCCAAAAAGCCAAAATCCCAAAAAGGCTCAGAAGGCCAAGCTTGTGGCTCGTGGTCAGAAAGAAGAACATAGAGAGAAGGAAAACCATAAGAGATAGGCGTATATGAGCCCAAACATGTAACAGCTTGATTATCCCTCAACACGTTGAGCCAAGTCATTGTCATTGTAGGCACCTCCCATTGTCATGAAGGACAATTTAGGATCGAGGGGATTTAAAAGGAGCCATACTAGCTTAAGGGATACACCTTCCAGTTAGGAGTCTTGGCCGGCTGAAGAAAAAATGCCCAATAGAAAGGGGATCTGATCCTGGGAAACAACCACTCTCTCGAGTCCCAAAGAGGTTGGACTCCTCCATCTGGGTAAGGAAAGGAGGCTATAAAAAGGCTTGTCTCCTCCTTGTAAAGGCTAACAACATTTTCTTGACACTCGCACACAACAAAGCTCTATTGCTCATGCATATTCCCTCTCATTTTAATACTCATTGCTACTCTTTACATTCACAATTATTTACTAATTTGAGCGTTGAAGTGCTAATATTTTTTATTTTTTTTTTGCATATCCCCTTTCTAAAGCTTTCAAGAATCCAGGCCCAAATATCTCAAATTGGACTTGTTGCAACGAACAACTTTTGCATGCATCATATATATATAATTCATTTTTAGATATTTTTATATAACTTTTTCTAAATTTTGTTCGAAATTATAAAAATATAAAACACGTTATAGATGTTACAATTTACACAAGATAATATCTATGTTTTTGGGAATCAAATTATAGAAAAAGTTCTGCAAAAATATCTTAAAATGAATTATATGCATATATATATATATATATATATATATGAAATCTACCAAAAATTTCTATTTAAAAAGTAAATACTATCAATTTTGTGTCTGAAACCCTAAAGATCAACATTTAATAAATATTATTAAAGTTTACCTTTTGTAAACTTATCTTTAACTCCTAGGATTAAAAAAAATAACTTTATTTTTTATTATATTTTCAAATTATATAAGTTTCGTAAAATTTAATCATAACTTTTTTTTTTATAACTTTTGAAAATATAAAAAAATTATTTATTTTAAGTTAAACAATATGTTATACTATGTTCACAATGGTTCAAAATTTTAATTATTTATATAAGATAATTACATTATAATATAAAAAAGTCATTTTCTCACCTAAAAAAGAACTAATTTAACAAATTTTACGAATTTAAGGAACTAATAATGAGAAAAATAAACATAAATTGATCATGTTATCCTCTAAACAATTAAAACCAGATCACAGTTTTGCTGAAAAATGATCAGAGACCGAATTAAGATAAAAACTAAAAGTTAGTGATGCTAAAATCAAGAAATGAGCTTAATGAATTAACTATACTATTTACCTTTTTATTTTTATTGCTAGTGGTGTCAAATCAAATATCTCTTCTTATTTAAACTAATAATTATATATTTTTAAATTTATAATTATTAGAGTGTCATATTAAAGTATTATGAAAATATTATTAATTTATAAAATTAATGAGTGAATTTGTTTATATATATGTAAAATATATAAAAAAAGTAATTGAGATGAAAATGATAATAATATATTTTTAACAAGAATACATATAAATAAATATATTTTATTTTTATAACTATTTCAGAAACTAAAAAGTGGAGGTGAAATCAAACAAAAATATTTTTAATTTTATCAATAAAATATAAAACTTGGTTGAGAGTTGCGTATAATCTTTAATTTATATGAATTTTTTAATTTAAAAAGTTTTAAAATCTAAATAAAAAAATATTATTTTATGGTTGGATCCGTAGGACAATATTAAGTAAGTTAATTAAGTTATATAAGATTAATTATTAATTAAAATAATATAAATGAAGAAATAAGTTGACCCAAACAAGCCCTAAGCAATTAATTTGGAGCGAAATAACGATCAACTGCCCAATCGTACGTGTTTGCCCCTCACTCGCCGTCCGATAATTCCTATAGAACATCTCTCCCTCCCTCCCTCCCTCTCTCGCTCTCTCTCTTCCAATCGAACGAGACAAGAGCGAGTTATCTCCGCCGGCGATGGCGGCGTCGCACGACGGAGGAAAAGATGCCCACTCAGCCAATGCTGGGGAGAAATGCGCGTGCGGCTCGAACAATTGTGCCGAATGTAGTAGGAGGCAATCATCGAAGTCGAGCTTGCCGTCATCATCGTCGTCTTGCTCTCTCCTAAGCTTCGACTCGTATCCAGTTCAGGACTACGATAAGCTCTGGAGAGTTTACACAGCGTCCGTTAAGGGCTTCGCCATCGGAGCCGGGCTGAAAGGTGGACTGGCCATTTTCGCTCTTCTCACGCGCCTCCGGCGTCGGCGACTGCTATCGGCATCCAAGTAATTCTTTGGAGTTGTGGTTTTCGTCTTCTGTAATACGTCTCGTAATTTTGACTTTTGATATTCCTTACTTAAGTGGTAGTTATTATTTGCCTCATAACTTTAATCACTGTCTATTTTCTGCAATTAGTGTATGATTATTGTTTTGAACTTGAGTTATTTTAGTGTTGCTAGTGAAATCCGTCCTACATTTATGAACGACGAGGTTGTATTTGGCGATATAAAGTCGGGACCAATTTCAATTGGAAAAGGCGATTAGAAAACGATTTGCATTTTCATGGCTTAAAAATTCAATGAAATTCAGGTTTTTATGCTCTTTGAATTTAAAAAATCTATGTTATGAATTCTTAAACAAGTTCGACAGCATTTTGCTGATGACTGTTTGTAGATTTGTTATATTTGTATGCAAGTAGTTGGGGAACTTATTCATTTCAAGGTCTTATGGATGTCCTTTTCTTTTCAGGAAAGTAGAAATGACATCTACTAGTGCGGATGTGATTTTAGCTCTGAAGGAGACTTTGAGATACGGACTGTTTCTTGGTACATTTGCTGGGACATTTGTGTCTGTGGATGAGATTGTTGCTGCTTTAGGTGGTCACAGAAGGCATGATTTTCACCAACAGTTACCTTTGCTTTCATATTTGTTTTTTATTTATTATTATTAGTGTCTATGTTTATTGTTTCCGAGAAATTTGGTCACTTTAGATTGATAGCCTTTATGACTTGTACTATTGTTGTATATATGTTTGGAATTTTATTGTTGAAATTTCCTAAATATTTAGGACGGCAAAATGGAGGTCTTTGCTGGCAGGTGCTATAGCAGGGTCATCAATGCTTCTTACTGGGTTGAACACTCAGCACACAAGCTTGGCTATTTACATCCTCATGCGTGCCACTGTATTGGCTTCACGATGTGGGATAAAAAGCAAGAGATTTGGCCATATATGTAAGCCTCTAACATGGGCGCATGGAGATATTTCCTTATGTGTCTCTCCTCGTCCCAAATTCTGTAAGTATCCTATTCCCCATGCCCATATTTTGCGTCTTATTTCAATTTTTGAATGCCGTTAGTTTCTTGTTTATTATTTTTCTACTTTCAGCAATCTGCAATTTCTTAATCATTGTCAAAATCTATATGTACATGACACAGTTTGGTGACAATACCAACTAGCTGGTAAGTGTTAGGTGTCCACAAATAATATATACTGCCTATATTAGAATGCTTAGTCTAGAATATGGACATGTAAAAGTGGCTCAATTATTAGGTTGACTGAAGTTGCTTCTGAACTTTAAATGTTCAGCTGCGTGAAAAAGATATACATTATTTTCTATAATATTCATACTTTCTAAGATCAGAACACAAATAGACGTCAGAGAATTTTGGTTTACTATTGCTAATATAGGATTGTAATAAAGCTGAAATAGAATATAATGACTAAGCATCATTGAGAGATTACGAAAATGAAAATTATTTATTTCTCAAACTGGACCAAAGGTTTTAGCTTTCAAAACATCTGAAAACTGTTGAATCCAACTCTGAAAAATCATTCTCGGAAAGAGATGCTTTTGAAACTTCAAAGCATTCTTGGGAGTGTTTCATGATGACTGGACTCAAAAGCAGAGTTACACTGTTGGCCCAAAGTACATTGAATGAATCGTCACATTGTTATTCTAGAAGTTATGATTTTCAATGTTAGTGTTCTTACGCATTTCATAGGATTATTGTGCTTAACATTCAGCATCAAAACATTTAGGAGTAACATACAGAAAATGGTCTCTTCTGTTTTTCTTTGCAATACCATCCATCTTCGCACTTGCAATACTATTTACGAGAGGTTTAAGCATAAAAGGAACTTGAGCAAAGTGGTCATGTTCTACAAACATCAAGCAGATCATGCATTCTGTTAACTGGAAGGTCTTACTATACAATGAGTGCGCAAGTCCTACTTAATAGAAAAAAGAACAAGATCTGGAGGTCAACATATAAGGTGTAGAAAATTTTATAGAAGATTTTTTGGTCATTGAATGACTCGAATCGACTGTTGAGGGGAACAATTTATATGGTTGCTTGTTATGCCTTCTAGATGTTTTTGAGCATATGAACCACAACTTGAAAATTCTTCGGATTTTTTCATGGTGGTCCCCATAAAAAGTACCAAAAGGCTTTCATTCCAATCAGTCTTTCATCACAAAATTGATCCTTACTGGAATGATAAAAGTCTTCAAGCGAAGAAGAATGTTTCACAACCAGAATCTTCACTTATGTACTCAGAAGCCTTGAACTTGGATATGCTCTAATGTCTAAAACTGTGTGTGCTAATTCATTTTTGTAGGAATATAATTCTTATATGGAACTTGGGATATGCTTTCCAGGTCTGCTTACATATTGAATCAAGATAGTTTGCCCGCATCTTATAAGTCATTTCTCAACAAACATGGAGCAAAGGATCCTCTCATCCTGAAAGGTGTGAGAGAGATCGCCAGTGGGCTGCCTTTAACAAATTTGGGAGCGATAGAAAACCTTTACAAGTCCAATGGTGTTGATATTAAACTAGATCCACAAATGAAAGTGCCTTGCTCGGTATGTGTAGCTTACATGACATTTCTTAAACGTAATATCTTGATAGTTGTCTGCTTTCTTCTGTCCAATCTGGAGTTGGTGGTCGTTGATGCCTATGTAGCTTTGTGTTTCTATATCAGTATCCTATCATCAGAC
Source organism: Sesamum angolense (assembly GCA_034509725.1). Taxonomy (NCBI): domain Eukaryota; kingdom Viridiplantae; phylum Streptophyta; class Magnoliopsida; order Lamiales; family Pedaliaceae; genus Sesamum; species Sesamum angolense. The sequence continues at coordinate 65,297 of JACGWL010000934.1, forward strand.
ATCCATTACTAACAATACTTATTTCTCCAAAACTCTTGTTCCATTCCACTGAAATTTCTATTTTAAATTTGCTTTAGCAGATAATATGACCATGCATATATTCTTTACTTCCCATACCAAATTTATGACTTATTTGCTTTAAGGTGTTGCATGATAAGGCTTGTTATTTGAAGTAATGACGTTGCACCACTGTCTTATACTACTTTTGAGGCGACAGTATAGAGATACACACAACGTAGCTCTGTGTCTTGTCAAAATGGTACATAATATAGGATGGAGGCATTATGTTTTCTGCATTTGAAAAACTTCGCTCCTTATTTCAAGCTTTTCTTATGTAACTATGTTCAGCCATACTTAGGCCATGTTTACTGCCATGAATGGGATAATGGGCCTTTAGATTCACTTTCATTATGCTTTTGATAGAGTAGGATTGAACTAACTACCCACATGTTTACTTCTTGTTAATTCGGATTGGACTGCACGCGTGATTATTGCAATGATCCCCTTTATATAGAAGTATAGTTCTAGTGATTAAAATGTGTATTTAGAATTTGGGCAACACTAAAGACAAAAGTAGCTATCACTTGACATGACTTTTTCTCTCGACTTTATTTATTATTCAAACTTAGTTAGAAGCACAAGAGCATTGTTAATGGATTGCAATTCACGGATTACAATCTGTAGTGAGTTCGGCTGATCAAAATCAGCCTCAATCCGCATCTATATTGGGCCAGCAGCCATAAACACGGGCTCAACTGAAAAAAAGTAAATGGACCAAAAGGCTGGATTGCTTGGGATATCCGGCCCAATCAAACGTAGTAAACATGGCCTTAATGTACTATTCTGTCCACTTGAGACTTTACTTTATGTTTAGCATTCCCAAGTACAAGCCCTGCCCCCAAAAGATGTCCCCAAATTCCAACCTAAGCTAAATTGGGGATGAACCTAGTAAAAAATGAAAGAGGAACACAGAGTTGATGGTGAACAATTTTTGGACCTTTATTGTAGAAACACTATTACTGCAAGATAATGGAATCCTTTGAGTTTCTTAACTTTGGGACCATCTATTGATGGATCAAAGCTGCATGAATACTCACAATTTGAGTCCATAGCATGTTCAGCATCTCAAAATTGTAATAATGATTTCTTGACCAACTTTTGAGAGCAAGCACTCAGAAGATATGCTGCGGAAAAAGAAAGAAAATTACGTGGTTTGTGTTTGGTGTTGATGTTTGGTTTCCAGAAGATTGCTGTCTGATTGTTATTTTTTTCACTTTTTCTTCTTTCTTTCTAGGGAAGGTTATGTTCTATTGTAATTGATTGTCTAAAACTTCGACGCAGAGCATTAAGGTTTTTGCCTTCTTTACCCTTGCTTGTGGTATTAACACCATTCCAGATTGAACATCAAGGTTTTTGTTGATACGATAGGGTCTTTTGTTTCCTGGGAGGATGAATAATAACTCTGGCTTCTTGTTACTGATTAATGTCTGAACCAAAATCATTTCCGAACTATTGAAATTTTTAATTCTATTCCACATATGAATGGGTGTTCTTTGTTGAGTTCTCTTTATTCTTTAGTAAAAGCCGAAGTTGGGCATTCACTGCTGAAGTTTCTAAGAAAGAGAAACAAGAACCCTGCCATTGCATAGAGGAGTTTTGCGCTTTCTCTTATTTACTTGTTGACACTTTCTCCATGTCTTGACTGAATTGAATGTCACACTTTCACCCTACAACGAAAACATAGCACTATTTTGCTGTTGTAATTGAGCAGCACTGTTCATTGTTCAATTACCTGTATTCAAATATTAATGCTGCTTTCTTTACTAAGAGGAAGGAGGACACAGAAAGAAACTGGAGATAGCTCTAAGTAAAGGGTGAGTGATGAGGGAGAGATGGAGAAGCAAAAGTAGAAGAACACAATTCAATTAAGTACTTGAAGGGCACAGCTATATAAGTGAAACTGCAACGCTGTGAAGTGAAAACGGTTCTAAGTTTACACAGGAGAAGACTACAAAACTGCAATATATTTTACCTCGAAGGACAAATGAAGTGATAATTCAGTTCGTGGAGAGCAGAATTCCTTCTCGAAAATAAAATGAGTGTAAACATAATGCAACACACTTTAATTCTAACAAAGAAAATTGAGTTGGAAATAGACAAGTTGAACGTGCAATAGGTAGGGTGTGGTATGTTGAACTACCTAATTGAGAATTACCATAAAAGTTGCTCTAGTTTGGAGAACTGTCTTGATATTGGTGTCATTCAGTTAAAAAAAGCACAATCGCTTCTGTTTACTGTTGAAAATACAGTATACTCTTGAAGAGGTGGCTAATCACAGGACTAAGACAGACTATATTTGCAGAGAGTTGCCCATGATAATTGCTTTCTGCATGCTTTGATTCAGAATAGCCACTTTTACCAGAGTGAGAATTTTGATCTCAATCAATTTCTTTCTTTAAAATTTTCTTACACTGCAGATTATCCATGGGAATCAAGCATGCAGTACACATTTCTTTTCCTTTTTCCTTCAAGCCTATAAAAGAGCACTACCAGTATATCTTCCGGTTTATCTAATTCCTGCGCTGATTGTACATCGTCAAGGTCTCCTGAAAAGGTAACTCATCGCACTTCAACTGATGGTAAAATTTCCTTGTTTGATGCATCAGATGTCTTGCAACTATAATAGCTGATTCAGGTTTAGTCACTGTATGCGCAACATCCTGTCTTAGTGCATCTTTCTTTAAGTATTCCCTGGATAATCAAGTCGGCACGTGCTTTCTTAATTAGATGTTAGCCCCAGTCCTTGATTAGCTGTTTCGAATGAGGCCCATGGAAATAATCTAATTATATAGCATTACTCAGTTTAATTTGTCCAATAAACTTTTAAAATGTCAAACTGATTCCTCAAAGTTTGAAACCCCTAAATGAAGGAGACACTTAATGTGCCACCTTGTCATAGCTCCTTAACAAAACTCACATACCAGCTTTCATCTCTGTTTCAACACCTTATCCCTCCACACCGGAAATTGTTCAAAGTTTACATCACCATAGCCCTTTAAGGTTTCTAGATTTTTTTTTCTCTTGGGACAAAATTTGGCCTCCATGTAGATATTGGGGCAATTTATTTCACGAAAACATTTGAGGTTACTAAAATATTTAGCTGATGTAGGTGGTTATGTGAAAGTATCTGTACTTGGAGAATCATTCACTGTCCTTTTCCCCATTCCATATGCTATTTCTGTTTCATGTGTATTGAAGTCTGCTTTCCTCTTGAACATTATGTTCTGGATTGCTAGTCTAAACTGAGTTTTGGTGATTCTATCTTCATCTTCCTTTTTTCTTTTATCAATAGTCATGATTTAGATTTTGCAGTCTTTGATATCCTTAGAGCTTCTATTACATGGGCACTCCTTTGAGATATTATTGATATTACTAATACTGCTCAATGTCATACAGGCATTACACAATTTTATGGAAAGGTCTACTTGGTACTGCAAGGTCAAGCCTGTTCCTCTCAATGTATTGTTCATCTGCCTGGTAAGCACTGAGTTTAAAGATTGTAATTTGATCTCATGTACTACATAGAGATGAATGTACAGAATCCTTTCTTGTAATCCTGCGGAAACCAATTCCAAACTTGAAAGCAAAGTGATCTTCTGTTAGCCTCAGATGTTTATTCACCTAGATATGCCTATCTTTGTGCACACCCAGTTATCTGAGATTGGAGTTGACATATCCAAGTAGGTATGCCATCTTTTGTGTATTGCCTGCAAGTGAGATCCCAGTGGTGTCCTCTTGTTATTTTGTCCTTTCTCCGTTTTAGGTTGTGTTTTCCCTTAGTTGGGAGTCTCATGTTGGAAGTGACATGTGTAAATAGGTATTCCATTCTTTTTATTGACTACCCAGAACTTAGACCAAGTGGGAGTGCAATGGTGTCTTCTCGTTATTTTTTCCTTTTTTCATTTTCTTTCTCCCTTTTGGTTATATGTTGGTTCCTTTAGTTGGGAGGTTCTTTTTGTTCAATAAGACTGCCTGGGGACCACGGGGGCTGGAGGGAGGATTAATTTGAAGGGAAGATAATAAGGAAGTTAATAATTTTAATGTTAAAACACATAATGACTAGTAGGGCTAAAAAAATTGTAGGGTTCGGTTTTTGTGTTCTAGCATTTATCTTTGAAGATATTGGTGGTAAAAAAGGCATGTGTGAAGGTTTAAAAAGAGGGCTAAGTGCAAAGCTCTTCAGAAAATTCAGGGTGCTGAATCAGGGGAAGAAGGCATTGTGACATCTAATCAATCCCACTATTTCAGATATTTCCATGAAAATCTTGGATGACAACCTCTTCTTACTTCAACTATAATCCTTCTAATATGATTATTGATCGTCTTTTTATGTTATTTAATTGTTGACTATACTTTTTGCTGCTTCCACTTAGGATATGGACATGCATCCTATTCAGGATTCTGAAGAGATGTAACATTCCCATGGTGGCGATAGGAACTGTAAGTAGATCATCTTTATTGCTTTCTTTGAATAAAGAACGACCAATCAAACATAAGCACAGTTTGCTTTAATTTGATACGTGTTTTCTCGAACAGTTTCCTACTGGTCTAGCTCTAGCAATTGAGAAAAGAAGCCGAAGGATAGAAATATCTTTATACTGCCTTGCACGAGCAATCGAGAGCTTCTTCACATGCATGGCTGATGTAGGATACTTGCCCCAGTCTAAAAATTTGAAAAGAGCTGATGTTGTGTCTTTAGCATATCAACAGCAATTATCATGCATTGTTATGCCATGGAGAGGGACGTCTTCCGCTCCAAGTACCTCAACGTGCTTGATTGGGTGTTTGGTGTTCCCCTTCCACCATATGATGAAACTCCACGTAAGAAACAACGATGAGTAAATCGCATTCAAATTCTTGAAATTTGTTTGTCATGAATCCTCGCGTTGATCTTGCCGGGCAAAGCTCGTGCAAAACAAATGTTGTAGAATCATTTGATGACTTGAGATCATTTCCTATCCTGTTAAAACAATTTTCAGAGATACAGGGGCCTCCACACCCTGACCTATTTCTTCTTACTGGGTTTATAGTATGAAAAGATGACTGTTTTGATACAGGGGAAATTTTTGGATGCTCCTATATATGTGCTTCCAATCTCTCGATTCTGAGTTCTCATTTGAAGCTGCATAATCTGATTTCACTGCAAAAGAATTCCCCATAATCGAAGATCAAACCTATGAAGTTTACTGACTTATTTTTCATCTACTAAATTACTTTTTGAGTTCTTTTGCAAGGCCAAATCATTTCCATTTTTCATGAAGTAATTTAGTTCTTTCCTCAAGATCAAAATTCTTCATTCCAATACATAACTGCCTCACGGACACGGCTCTATAGTCGATCTGGAAATGCAATTCCGGTCTGTAGAAGAATCAATGATAGGGTAATGGGCTTATCTAGCTCATCCTTGAGTTGGGAAGAGCCCATCAACATTCGGCCTAGCAGCTGAAAATAATGGGTCATGTAATTTCAGTAGGCCACATATATCAAATGTGGCTAGAGCCCAACAATGAGGATATCCAATAAACCCACTTCAAGGCCTACTAAGCTCTTAGATTACTCTAAACAAAAGTAAAAGTGGACAAACTGCAATTTTGGTCCAATATCTTAGGGGCGGCGGCACTATTGGTCTAGGTCCTTCTAAAAATAGCATTTTAGGACATTAGTTTAAAAAATTGGCAATTGCAGGCTAAGAAGTCCTAATTTCACCTAAATTGCTCACGCAAGTGATGACCTAAAATTAGGGCTTTGTTGACATGTCCGGCAACGGTGCTGAAGGGGGGGGGGGGGGGAAAATCATCATACGTGGCAAGATGACGTGGTTAAAAGTAACCACGTCATGCATACCTACCACGTTAAAGCATTTTGGCTGAAAAGAAAATATATTTCCCAACTTTTGTATTAAAATCCCCAATTCTGCTTTTGAAGAACCCTAGTTCTTGTTTCAGAAATTTTTATTCGGTAGGAGATACTCGATCGAAGGCAAAATTGAGCTAGTGATTGAAGATGAACAATATCGGTCTTGTTGACTGCTATTGTGCGAGAAGAGACGTTCTTTGGACGTCATGGAAAAAGATGAATCATGGAAGGAGATTCCATGCATGTAGGGAGTACAATGTAAGTTTAAGTTTCTATTTTTTTTCTTTTTCTTTTATGTTCCTCTGCAATATTTCCATGAAGTATTTATTTTTTTGTTTTTTTGTCGTTGTAGAGAGGAGACTGCGGTTTCTTGATTGGGAGGACCCTCCAATGTGTAGAAGGGCACGTGTAATTATTACAAGATTATTGCAAAAGAAGAATGAAATGGAGGTTGAGATAGTGAGGGTGAAATGCAGTAAAAAGAGGTTGTAGAAAGTGATACTTCTTTCTTCTTCTTCTTTTTTTTCTTTTTTTTTTTTTTTTTTTTTTGTTGTTGATGTGCATTTGGATGAGTATTTGATGGTGTTTCAAGATGGAGGAAGATTGCAGCAAGCAGTTGAAGATGAAGATAAACTTTGCAATATGTAATTTTCTTTTTCATTAATAGATGGTCTTGCTTTTTAATGCATTTTGTTTATTTAACCAACTAAAATCTGCAAACACTTGAGGAAAAATATGCCAAAAGCGATAACATTGACATTAAGAAGTACCTGCCCAGAAAAGCATGAGTGTTGTTACATAGTTGCAATTTTGTATCACAAAAGTTGGCAAAAAACACTAAAATTTGAACCAAGATGGTGTCATGCACACTTCCAAAATATAATTACTGACACTACAAAAATACCAAATAAAATACAATTTTAAATCTGAACTACACTACTTTTATTGGTTATCTTTTGCTGATTGAGAAGGCCATTTGAGATATCTACAAACTTTTTCCCATGCTCATTCATTATGGTTTTGGAAACTGGAATTAATGGTCTGCTTGAGAAACATAGCATGAAAACTATGCCTGTCATAGGGGAGGTGCACTAATGTTAAGCTTTGGCTGCAATGTCATTTGTGGTTGTACAAGCATACTTGTATGGGCCATCTGCAATTGCTCATACATAGTAGGCCCTTGCACAGAAGCTTGAGTCTGACTTGGACCAGCTTCAGTTAATATTTTTGGAGCAAATTCAGGCTAAATTAGCTCATTTTCTTCTGCAACAAGAGACAGGATAGGTGGTTGATCGTTTACTCTAGATGCAATAGTAGTCATATTCATCTGTGTCAAAGTTTTATTAGTTTATAGATTATGCATGATAGTGTATAAACAGTCTATAAAGAGAAACTACTTACCCTAGTAGGATCTTGATAGACACAATGTTTCCTCTTTCTAGGATTGCTTGAAGATGATGCACCTCTTTGTCCATATTTGCATCACAATACAAGTCTGTAAAAGAGAAATCCATGACTATTTGATCAAGGTCTGGCTATTGCATTCTTCCCATAATGCACAATTCTTTGCATTATGTCTAACATGAGACCCCCCGTTCCCTTAAAATTTTCATATTGAATTGCCAAAATTGACCTTGACATTGCTGAAAATTGAATTTTAGTATTTTTAATCTTAGTTTTAGGGACAAAAATGCCCTTATGAATTAAAATATAATAATTAAATTAACTAATTTTTTTTTAAAAAAATGGCAGTGGCGGCTTCAAGGCAAAGGCGACAGGATCGGCATTGCCGGCCGTTACCCCCTCTACAGGGGACAGCGTGGGAGGGGGGTAGGCGGGGGGCGGGGGGCGGGCGGGGACGAGGAACAGGGGTGGGGTGGGGGAAGGGGAAGCCTGTCTTGGGGTTACGGGGTGGGGAGTTTGATTATTATTATTTTTTAAATAATAATTTATTTTTATTATAAATAATTTTATTTTTATAAATTGTAATAATTCATATGATATAATAATATTCAACATGGCATCCTTCTTATTTTCTAAAGTGATGTAGGACTAATAACCCCTAAAAACTATTCAATTGGCATGCCATGTCATTTTTTGATTAAAAATTAAAATTTCGGCAACCAAAAGACTAAATTTCATCATTTTTAAATTCTAATAGACTTGCAAAAAATGGACATAATTATCGAGCTACAATCAATATTGAGCATATTTAACAAACTAACAAAAATACAAAAGGGCCTTTAAGTCTTCGCACTTCCAAAGATATTTTTCATTTATTTATATCATCATATCTTTTAAATCTTCTAAGGGTAATACTGACATTTTTTACAATCATCGATTGGTTACATAATTATTTTTAATCCTAGGGTGTATTGGTAATTTTGTGAAACAACATGGTGGTATTGGTAATTATGGCAAAATATAGGAAGGGTGGATATAATTTACCCTATCTTGCAATGGTATTTCACTTTTTGTCTTCTTAACTTAATAGACTTTTTACCTGTTTTCCTTTTTGTCTTAACATTTAGCTCATCAAGCTTCCTGTTTCTTGCTCCTGCATGTTTCCCAGGGCCCTTTTCAAAGTTTGGAGGCAAGGGTGGAATGAATCCTATTTTAATCCATCAGTGTCTCACCACTAATTGGTAATATAGCAGACTCATACACTTGCTTGTAAGTTTCAACACTGCAGTAAGGGTGTACCATGTATTCAGGCTGCAGATTTTGATTGAAAATTGCACTATACGCATGCTCGCAAAGAATGCCTGACAGTTGCCATATTCTACATATACATGTCCTCATCTCAAGATCCACAAAAAACCGACTCCCATCGTAGTATATGTCTTGTGGGAATGTAGTCACCAATTTTATCATCCACAAAATTAGATAGTGTCTATCATTGGTTTTAATGGTAATGCAGTCACCAATTTTATCCACATTCTTCTGTAGTAACTTTTAATCTTAGAGCATAGTGTGTCTTTCCACTTCTTAGATGTTTTTTCTCTATTGTCTTGTGATCTTCTCATAAGATATTCTCTTATCCATTCTAGCATAGTGAGAATAGGTTTATCCCTTGCATCCATGATGTTTGCATTAAAGCTCTCATAGTAATTGTTTAGCAACATATGACATTTTGAGAATTCATTAAAATGTGATTTACTCCATTCACTTGATGGCTTGTCTTTAAACCAATCAAAAGTATCTTGATTTGACTGTTTCATATCCTCCATTCTCAGTTTAAACTCACCTACTGTGCCAACCCTTTTATCCTTACACAGTGCATTTTTATAAGAAACCCCCTATACCCGATATTTTTTAAGTTGTTGTGAAGATATCTCACACAAAATCTGTGTGCAAAGTTAGTAAAAACTGACTAAGAAGTTTGTATTAATCCTTCTGCTTGTCTGATATGAATGTGTATTCATTGTCTCCCTGAATACATGAATTGCTTCAATACAGTCAAAAACCACTCTCATGTGTCTCTCGACTCCCTTTGAACCACATAATACAACGGGGTACAAATTGTTATTAGGGTCCACCCCTATAACCGTAAGCAAAACACCCTTATAGGGTCCCTTCAGATGGCAGCCATCTACACAAAAATTGGTCTGCAACCTTCCGAAAACCCTTTTTTAGAAGCACTTAGTCAAACATAAATGTTTTCAAATTTGTTCTCACCATTCACATCATTTACCCCCAAAATGATAGTTGACCTATAATTTGTTCTCCTCACTTCCTTTGTATAGTCCCATAGTTTAGTGAATTGATGTTCAGGGTTGTCTTCAAGTTTTTTTAGTGTGTGTTTCTTAGCTCTGTAAGCTTGATCTCTTGAAACATGACACCTAAGTTGATTCTTTATGTACCTTCCATCCTTGACATCTCTTTCAGAGTCAGATCTGAAGTCCTATAGGTACCTCTCACTTAGCCAACTAGTTTTCACTTTCTGACATTAAACACTTGTGGGCAAGTGTGTTCATCTTGGTACAGATTAATGTCAAAAGTTTCTTCATTCTTTAGCTTGTTTTGCATAAAGTCTGAATGAATCATTCTTAGTAAATTTCACACTTCTTTTTGTTTTATTGCATAAGACCGAACTATTTTTTTGAACTCTGTTTTTTGACAAAATATCATTCTCAATTCCAATGAAGGGTTATACATCTCCACTGGATTGAAAATTAGCCCATTTCATCATCTTCTACAAGCCTATGTTCATCCATATCATTATCACTAACCACCACATCTCCACTTGATTCAGAATTTGTTTAGTTTAAGTTAAAATGCATAAAACCCCATGTGTTTTAAAAAATCGGCTAAAAACCCCCTCTATTTTAAAAAAGGCAAAGAACCCCTCTCTATTTTCTTAAACGTAGCACAATCGCCCCTCCCCGTTAAATCTAACTAACATCGCTAACTTTTTAGTGAAATGACCATTATACCCTTACTTCATATATATTATTTTTTATTTTAATAACTGTTGGATCTTCTTTAATTAGATAATGACTGTTAGATATGAAAAAATGAAAGGTTTGAATTTAACAAGTTATTTAATTTATATTATATATAAATAATTATAAATTATAAAAAAAATATTATTATTATATATTAAAAAATTTATAAAAAGAAAACCCTAACTACCCCCACCCACACTGTGGCTTACCCCATCCCCATCCCCACCGTCTCCCTCTTCCCCGCGCCGGCCCCCGCCTCGGCCGGACCCCGCATATGGGGGTACCCCCTCCCCCCCCCCCCCGTCGGACCCCCCAAATGGGGGAACGACGATGCCACCCCCGTAGATAGGGGCGACGGAGTGGGGGGCGCATAGATCGGGGCGATGCCGTCGCTCCCAAATCTGGGTGATGTCGCTTAAGCCAGATTTGATCTGGGCGACGAGAATGTTGCCCAGATACTGAAAAAGGCGACGGCGACTATGTTTGTGACGATCGCCGCCCCCAAATTTTTTTATTTCTTAATTAATTAACAATAAGTTTAGATAATTATAATAATTATTGTATTTAAATTAGTTTATAACTTATAATTATTACAGTTGCTTAATATTTATATTCATGTACATATCTAAATTTGAAAAGAATAAAATTTAGAGTATTGTCTTTATAATGTAATTTTTTTTATTTTTTCTTATGTAGTTTGGTATTTAATATAAATATGTTTAAAAATAAAAGAATTTATATTTTTAGAAGAGAAAAAATATATAAAAAATAAAAATAAAAATTAAAAAGTCAATTTGACCATAGTAATTTTAGATACAACAAAGGAGTATTTTAGTCAATTAAAGACCAAAAATGTCAAAATACGCAAAAAAAACAAGCCCAAACGCATTTCAGGCTCGTGCACCACACCTTTCGTTAGTTTCTAACATAAGAGTTTTTTTTTGCTGAGTTTATTATAACATAAGGGGTTTTTAGCTTTTTTCAGCAAAACACAAGGGGGTAAAATGCATTTTAGCCTTTAATTTACACTATCCATCTCAATACTAACTTCGTCCACTGAATTTTCATACAGTTCTTTATCATATTCTTCCTTCCCACTAGCTGAATCAACCTCGTAATCATTCTCTGAAAAATCTGCATCATCCATATCACCTATACCTACTTCCCTTGTCTCAGGAATTTATGTACCACATGCCAAATCCACTACAAAACCTATTCCTGGTAATATATTTTCTACCTCATCTACATATACTTCTCCTAAAAACTCTATGTCATCCTCCCTAATCATCTTACTCTTTTCCTTGCCCTTTCCCCTTACTTTTTTTTTTTTTTTTTACCCTTATTCTTCTTTTTTTCAGCAGCATTCCTCTCAATTCTAGTACTTTCCACAACAACCTCTTGAGGTTCTGAAGGATCGAACTCAATGTAGATAGAAAATTCTCTATTTTCCAATTGCTCTAAAACCTGTTCTAGTATACCCTCATCATTGAGCAATAACTTAAAACCGCCATTTTTAATTATGTAATACCTAATTTCTTCCTTCAAAATTCCACATTTTTTAGCAGAGAGGTCCAAATTATTCTTATTCATATGAAGTGCATTAACATAGTCAAATTTCATAACTTTTCCACCAATACAAGTTGCTATAGGCAAATTCCTATGTTCACCTAGGAGTGGCAGATGAGTCGAGCTGGCTCGCGTGCCTCGCGAGCCGGCTCGATTTGAAGCTCAACTTGAGCTCAAATTTTTTGAGCTCGAGCTCGAGCTTAAAATACTCTATTCAAAAGCTCGCGAGCTTTTTTTTATTTTTTATATATATTTTTAATTTTTTATATATAATTAACTCATATTATAATTATTAAGTAATATCACATATTTTTAGTTTAACTAATGATAAAATATGGTAGTTTTATTTATATATCTAATTTCTATACAAAAATAAGCTTAATCAACAAGTTAGTAAGTTCATAGTATATTTTATTTTCTATTAACTTTTTATTTTTTAATTTATCAAATAGTTGAAGAAAATTAGGAATATATTTTTGTTAAAAATAATTTGGGATTATCAATCTAACATAATAAATAAAATACTAAAATAATTTTTATTTTAATGACAAAATTGACAAAATTAAAAAGAAAAAGAAAGCTCAAGCTCCAAACTATTTTGAGCTCGTCGAGTTCTAGCTCAAAATCAAAACCTCGAGCTCGATCCAGAATTTTTTTGTCAAGCTCGACTTGTTTACAGCCCTACTTCAGTTCACCCCCCAAAGTAGACTGGTACTGTAATGTTTTGTGATTCAGGGTCTGTAAATAGAAAAAACTTCTTTACTAAAGGTTTTTTTTTTTTTTTAATGCTTAGGAGGAAGAAGACAACACGTTGTCTATTTTCCCTCTCAAAATCTATCATCATACGTGGCAAGATGACTTGGTTAATTTTAACCACGTCATCCTTAGGTAGGGATGCAGTCTTTTGGAAGTCTTCAAAATAAACTTTGATAACCCAATCTACTTTTGAAGCCGAGTTATGTGCGTTGGATATGATTGGTACCGAAGCAGAATGACTATTTTGGTTTGTTATCATAACTTCACAATGTAAGCTAGCCTCTTCCACCTATTATTATACATTATGATAGTCAAACCACAATTGCAAAGGTGAGAAATCGTAGATACAATCAAAAGACTGAACGACACATCCAAGTTAGACTGAAGTCTATAAGGGTATTAGTGTGAGATAAAATAATTGGTATTGACTTTGGGGAACAAAGGACAATGTGACTAATCATTTGAGGACAAGATTTGTCACAAATACAGAAATCCAGATTGAGAATGGACTAAAAACCCATCAATGATGTATCTATGATAGCAACTCAACCTTCTAAGTGGAGATCCCACAAAGACGGTTCAATGTGGTATTAACAAGTCGTAGGGTGTGTCAGAGCACCAAAATAGACAAATACTTTGAATCTGGAGTTTGTCCCTTGTAATTCTAGAAGGTGTTGGTACTGCAAGTATAGTAAGAGTTTAACGCTAAATGGGTCAAGTCTTACAAATGAGATGCTAGCAGTTCATCCCCGAAGACACTCAACCAAGTGAATACAGTTATTTGGCTGCAACTAACAAATTGCATCATTCCTGAAAACATTTATGAATAGGATCATGACACATGGCCTAAATATCAATCCTAAAATCAACACAAAGCCGGTAGCTTGTAGTTACTGACAGACGCTGTCACACTCGTAAGTTCAAATTCAAGGCTTAGTTCCATTTGACAGGGTGATAGCTGACGTCAAATAACTTAGACAATTGTTTAAACTGAAAGGTACTGTTGTTGAAAGGAAGTCACAAAAACTTGAGTTCAAATCTATAAATTTGTGGGGGATTGTTGTAATTAATTACATGAAGAAATCCATAAATTATGTTGAGAAAAGAGAAGAAGTATTTGTCCCACATGGAAAAATGAGGGGAAAATAATGGGACTTGATAAGTATATAAGATGTTCTGGGGTTGAGTGTAATACACTCATATTTCTTTGTCCCACATAGAAAGTGTATTAGAATAATAAACTCCTTATATTAAGTTCAAGTCCAAATTTGAGTTTGAAGTATTTTGAAAATTAGAGTGAACATGGGTTGTCCCACGCGCGCGCCCGCCCACCCAGCCCGATTTCGGCTTCGAGCAATGGGTGTTTGGGTGGATTTTTTTAAACCTAACAATTATTTTAAAAAAATTAAAGTTGAATTCTTCAATTTCCAGATTCAGGTTTTAACACTTGAAACTGAAAACTTAATTGCTACTGTTTCATGTGAAATTCCAGCCGATTTTAGGCTGTTATATTTGAAAATTCAATGTCATAATGTTTGTTATAATTTGCTGCATTAAAAGGTGGGGTTGGTCATGCCTATAAAAAGGCTAGCTATTCCTCATTTTTCATACACCACTGCAAACTCTTTTCTCTACATCCTCTTAAGTGCTCCCTCTAAAATTTCCAGAATTTTGAGTTTCTTGTTTCCGTATCGAGCTTTTGAGTATTTGATCGAGGTGTTCTTCAGTATAGTGCCAAATCGAAAGAACTGCAACCATCTTATCCTGAGAGAAATTTCATTGAACTCGGTGCACTACTGATACAAGACGTATATTTTCTTCAAAACAAGCAGTGAACTCTGCGATTCGGTTTTCGATTTTCATTAGACCGAGAATGATTACGATACAATTCTCGTTACAAGTTTACTATTTAATTTTCTTGTAGTTAAAAGCGTTTCTAACTATTATATTATTTTTGTTCCAACGTGGCTGTTATTGCTTTTAGTTTTTAAATTTGATTGTTATATTTCAAAATATTATTTCATTTACACGAAACTGAATTTTTTCAATAATTTGATGGCTTTTGAGTTCCACTGAACCTTATTCATTTTCTATTTCCCACTATTAGATTGGCCTTGAGTTGATTCTCAACTGACATCTTGTGGGACTGATTTCTATGCTCTTCCTCAGTGTTGATAGCAATCATAAGATCATCCAAAGACAATCTTCCTTGCTGATGTTTGAGTATCATGCCAAAACTTTCCCAGGATTTGAGAAATTTATCCACTATGCACATGATTAGAAACTTCTCAAGAAGCTTTATCTTAGCATCAACCAAAGCATGCTCAAGGTTGAGAATCTCATAAGTCTGTTCAGCTCTAGACATGCCCTCAACCATCTGATATCGCATGAACTTGGAAACATAATACTTTTCAAGCCCTTGCTCTCTTAAGTATTATATTGTCGATCCAACTCGTCCCACAGAGACTTAGCAGTATAAGAGTTGGAACAATAGACATCAAAAGCGTATTTGACAAACTGACAAAATCGCTCCTCGGTCTATTTGATCCCTCTCTGTCCACTGCGCTATCTCAATATTTCTTGGATTGATATCAGTAGGTCCAGGTCTGGTCACCTGAATCACTGATTAAAGTCCTTTCATCATTAACTAATTTTTCGTTCGTTATTGCCAGATGAAAAATTAGCCCAAAAACTTGTCCGGCAGACCGGTCAAGTCGACCTTGGGTGCAATCAGAATTGCAACATAAATAGGCTCGGTCATTTTAATTTATTTGGAAACTGAAAGTTCAAAAGTTCAAATAATTTCAGGAAAAATCTTATATCTCAAAATAGTGTTTACAAAAACTGTTTAAACGTTCCAACAAAAATTCGATCTTCTAAAACATATATATTTTTTCAAGATTGTTGGGAAAATTCAATTTCGTGTAACTGAAACAATATTTTGAAATATAACAATTGGATTTGAAAATTAAAAGTAATAACAGCCACGTCGGAACAAAAATAGTATAACAGTTTAACGACAAGAAAATTAAATAGTAAACTTACAATGAAAAATTGTATCGTAAAAATTCTCAGTCCAATGAAAATCTTAAGTTTAACTGAATCACAGAGTTCACTGCTTGCCTTGAAAAAAATATACACTCCATATCAGTAGTGCACCGAGTTCAACGTAATTCTCCCAAAATAAGACGATTGTAGTTCTTTCGATTTAGCACTATACCGAACAACACCTCAATCAAACACTCAAAAGCTCTTAACTGAAACAAGAAACTAAAAAAATTCTGAAAATCTTGAGGGAGATAGGCAGAGAGAGAGAGAGAGAGAGAGAGAGAGACAGAGAGAGAGCATTCGGGAGGAGGTAGAGAGAAGAGTTTGTAGTGGTGTATGAAAAATGAGGAATAGCCAGCCTTTTTATAGGCATGGCCAACTCACCTCTAAATGCAGCAAATTAAAATAAACATTATGGCATTGAATTTCCAAATATAAACCCAAAATCGGCTGAAATTTCACGTGAAACAGTAGCAATTAAGTTTTCAGTTTCAAGTGTTAAAACCTAAAATCCAAAAATTTAAAAATTCAACTTTAATTATAAAAAAAAATGTTAGGTTTAAAAAAATTCAAATATTTTTGCTGCAACAAAATATATCCTAAAACTTAAACATTCGTCCAATCGTCCGACACTCAAAGCTTGAGCCAGGTCGAGCGGGCGACGCGCGTGCGAGGCACCCCCATATTCACTCTAGTCTCCACAACACTTCAAATTCAAATTTGGACTTGAACTTAATATAAGGAGTTTATTATTCCAATAAACTTTCTCTGTGGGATAAAGAAATACGAGTGTATAACACTTACCCCGCAACACCTTATATACTTATCAATTCTCAGCATTATGTGGGACAAATACTTCTATTTTCTCAACCTAATTTATGAATTTCTTCATGTAATTAATTACAACAATCTCTTCCTCCAAGCTGGTTAGATCCTTAGCGTGCATGTCCAGTGCTCCATGAAAAGGCATCGAGAAATTATAAAATATTTATATTACTTAACAAACTTACTACCGATTATTAGAGAATAACAGTAAGTTGAACCATAGCACTTCATACCCTTAAGAACTTTCCAAAGAATACAGACAATCAAAGGAACTTCCGCAAGCATCATTAGAAGCCGGATTTTGCAAAAATGTTGGCAAAAGAATTCAAACTCCCTATAGCAAAAGTTGTATGTGCATGAAAGATTTTAACATTCCCTGGCAGACCCTGAAACAGAGTTGCTTAGCCTTTGTTGTATGCATGACCAATGCAAAAAAACCAAGAAATCAATTGTAGTACAAAAGGATATATTGTATCAAACATGATATCCCCAAAGCCATTGGGCTTCGTCTAGGGGGAGTAAAGTTTGTTGTTTATACTTCAAACTTTTTCACTTCATTGGTCTATGTGGTGTTCTTCATCTTTGTAGCATGGGCAGATCAAGCATGGACTTTGGCCTCCTTTCCCCAGGGATATCTAATTGTCACAATGGTTAATATTAATGTTTGAATCATCGTCCCACAGATCATTCCAGCCCAAATGCCCTGTAATACACCTAATAAGTTCATTTTGTTTACGAGTCAACTAGACACCAATAAATTAGGTATAAATCATATTGACACCCCAAGAGGTTAGATGCAAGTACACAAGCACCCCTTGTCATTTGCGAAATTACAAGTACACTCATGTTTAGTAGCAAAAGTTTACACACACAGCCGGAGCTACATTACACTAACACCCCCTCAAGGGATGTACCTGTAATTTCAGAAAGCACATGGAGTGTTTGTGTAATTAAGCCTAATTTGAAGGGTGTTATTGTAACTAACCCAAATAATAATGCTAACAAAAACTCTTAAAATGCAGTTTCAGGGTAATAGTTCTAATTCTAATGCTTGCACCAGAGGAAGAATTAGGAAGTTCTAATGGTATCTATGCTGTGTTTTCTCATCATGTATAAAAAGATGGGATGTACCTTTAACCCATAATGTAATAACCATCCCAAGATGATCCCAAGTGGCACTCCAACAAAATAATAGCTCCCAATGTTTATATATGCAACCAAGGCTTGCCAACCACATCCAACAGCTACCCCTGAAAGTCCAAGATTCAACTCAATCTAAAGTTCCTTTACAAATATGCTGCAATTCTTTTATGACACAAGTTACATGAAAAAGTAATGGGCTTACCTGAGTAACTGTTATGTCAGGTTGACTCGTTCTTGCAATAACATGATTTTCATCCATCTCATGTTTTCTTTTTTTTTTTTTTTAGGGAATGTTAATAAACATTGTTTCTAAAAGTAAAATAAATGGGTGACATTGCTGCAAAACAATAGTCTCTCATGTCTCAAAGATTAATAAACAAGATACTCATCTTGAATTGGATGAACTTCTATCCGTACTATTTCTTCTGTTGAGAATTAAAAGACAATTGAAATTTCTGTCTAAACTAGTAGTCTATGGCAAACTATTTGCATGTGCATAAAATTTTAAGATAATTTATAACAAAACAATCTGTATACTTTTATTATTTGATTTTTAAAGATAAAGAAAATACTTAACATATACAAAATAATAGGCTAATTAATATAAATATGGGTTCTATATTTGTGGATAAAAGAAGATAATGGTATAATTTTGGAGAGCGAAAAAATGTATAAGGGCCAAAAAAACCTATGTTATGAAGACCATGACATCAAATTCACCCTTTTTTCAATATTATATAGTACTAATAAATGAGCACACAAACAGCATATGTAAATATAAGAAAAAAAATTTAACCATGAAATATTTGAATTAAATGTTACATAAAAGTATTAACGTTTAAATAATTTTAGTATATTAAGCTGAAATTATCAAATCAAACATGTATTGGTAAGTCTTATTTATGGAGTGACACTGTGGGTAGTTACTCTATATGATAGTTGAGAAGGAATTTTAGTAAAAGAATATAAAAACACACAAGCCTCTTCATGCTTTATTATTATTATTATAGATACAGATAAATATGATTGTCTTACCTGAAAGAATAGGTTGAATGCAGTTAAAGAGAATGGTTATTGCCAATAACAAAGCTAGTCCCTCAACCATTGAGATGACGGACGAGCTTGATGTGAATATCATAGCAATCTTGCCGGGAAAGGCAATGATTACTAAGAAAAACACAAAGCCAACCACAAGATAGTTGAAGACAGAAACTTTGGCAGCAAATTTTGCAGAATATTCATTTCCTGCTCCAATTTCATTTGCTACACGGATCCTGCATTTGTTGGGAGAGAGTCAATGGAATGGCAACAAACAAATGATCTTCAGCTCAAATAACTTATACAAACAAGAGAGCAACAACTATGAGAAAATATTAAGTCAGAAAATCTGACATGTCAGCATCTTAAATACATCTATACTTTGGCAACTTAAATAGATTTTTCAGCAAACACAATGTGTTGAACAGTAGGTCTGAGGGAGAGAGAGAGAGAGGCTTCCAAAGTATAGAAGTTCCATGGGACAATTTATCATCGATTTAATAAGAGAGATATTTTATAATAAGATATCATAAAATATGAGTAACTTGAGTGTTTGATTTTTTTTTTAATTTTTGTGATAATTATAAATATAAAATTGCATAGAACATATAATTTATATGTCAATAAATAATATCTTGGTGTACAAAATTAGTAGTATAACATCGAGGGTTCAACGAAAATAAACTTCAATTAGAAACAAAGTCATTAAATAAAATTGATATTAAAATCAATAATTTATGAAAAACAAACTCAAAATAAGATCAATTATTTCATAAGTGGTTGCATAATTAATTTTTTTATAATATGAATTATAAAATAATAATAATATTATTCAAAACTCATTTTATGAATTAAATAAGTCTATGATTTGTGGATTATTTAATGTGCTCATACTTGGTCTATAATTCTGCTACGTCATTTTTAATAATAAGTAATTTGATTTCTATACATTTATACTTTTAATTCGACTCTAACTTAATAAAATTAATCAATGATTTTGTATGCTTATTTCATTCAATTCATTACATAAAATATTATTCGTCAATTTAGACTATTTTCCACAACACGAGGAATAAAATGAAAGTAAAGAGATTATTACAAGAAATTTATATTATAAACAACTCTATTGATAGTTTGTATAAGAATTAAAAAAGAAAAAGAAAAGCAAAACTAATTATGTTTTTTCTTGATTTGCACAATTAGGAAAAGAAATTAAAATCTTATTTGATCGGTGAAGCATTAAAATATGGATTAATCTAAATGGTAAGTTTTTATTACAAATATAGGGATATAAAAAGTGAAAGTAATATTTATAAGTGAATTATAGAGAGAAATAATTATAACATCTGAAATTTTAATAGAAGGCAAATTAAAGAACAAAAAGATTAATTATCAATAAATAATAGTGAATTTCTCGTCACAAATATAGGGATGAAAGATAAGTATCATGGAGTGAATAAATTATAAAATATGAAAGCTTATAAGAGGGTAAAATCTAAAAAAATAGAAGGACCTACCTTGTAAATTGAAGATCATAAGTCCAATGAAACATAGGCAAAGATTCAAGAGAGCTATTAATTAGGTGAGATTTTTAAATAAAATTAATCATAATTTTTAATGGTTATCAACTAGCATCTACCCATAATTTAATTTAAAAGTCCTTTTAATCATCATTTGATCACATACAACTCTCATTTTAAAAACAAACACAAATTGTAAATAAAAGATATTTATTGTATATATAAGACTAGCTATAATGATATCCATACCACAAGACTTGTGAAATATTAAAAAAGTTTCTTGCAACAGTTTTTTAATACCTTGTAATAAAATAATTATCATGTACTAAATAATAGAAAATGAAGGATACTTGGACTTTTTTTAATAATAAGTAGTCGTCGTTGCACGTGCGAGAATAAAGAAACGTGGGGTGAGATGGCAGAGAAATAATATTTTATAACTAGAAGTTCATTAAAAATATAGAAATTTAAAAAAAAAATGAAGAAATTTAGAGAGAAGCATGGAGTAGTAGGTGAGATAATTTCTTTTAATGAAATTATAAGATTATTTAAAAATTTTAAAATTACTATTTTGACCAAATTTGTTTTGAAGAAAATAAATTAATTTGAGGATAAAATATGGCAATTTAAAATTGACACTTAAAAAAAAAAATTTATAATAGTATAGATATAATTTAGATATAATACCAAGTGTATTTTCTAAGTTCTAAATTCTTCTATTAAAATTAACAATGTATTTCCTTCTATCGTAACATTTTGATTACATTATATTTTCAAATAAAATCAAATTGTATGAAACTAGACTTCAAAGGCTTTTTAACCATAGGTGATAGTCATATAAATATACATCCTATGTGAGATAATTGTGGTATTTAAAATTAACATTTTTTTATGACCGGGGATATGTGGTATGATACTTTTCTAATTTTTTTTTACTAATTAAATATTGTCCATGATCCATCTACTATAATCCTAAAGTACAATTAAGATGATTTATAGGAAACACTAAAGAAAAATATAAAATTTTAACTCTGGAGAAAATTACTACTAAATAAAAAAGAATTAATAATTAAATAAATAAATATTAAATTATACTATTGTTTGGATACAACAACGAATATTAACAATAATTTTATTAGGTTATGATATAGGTTTCAAATATTTTAACTTTAAATCTTTTAAATACTTTACACTCAAATATTATTTCATTAGTTATATTATAGTATATGAAAATTTTATTCAGTAATTTATAATTTTAGTTAAGTCGTATATTCTATTAGTCATGTGTTTTTATGCTAAGAAATCATTAGTCATAGAAGAGTATTATTTGGGATATGAGACTTTGCTAGAAAAATAAAAATGCTAGAAGTTAATAGTCTAAACACGATAATAAAAGACCTTAAGTTAAAAATAAGTAACATTTATCATTATTTTTAGGGTAAATTACAACAACCTCCCTTAAGGTTTGGCATAATTATGAATATCCCCTCGTTGTTTAAAAAATTACAAATACCCCCTGTTGTTTGATAAAATTATGTAATCATTGTATGGAGGTATCAAATTCAACTTTGTCCTTGCAGTATTTTTTTATTTTTTAAAAAATTAAAAACTTACAAAAAATCAAACGGGTGGTTGGAAAAAACTTAAAAATTGTAAAAAAATTATCCACTTAGTCCATCAAAAAATTTAAAAAATAAATAAAATTATAATTTTAATCCACAAGGACATTTTGATCAGCTCACCACAGAAAATGGATGGAAACCTAACGGATTGAGCTAATTGTTAGACGGCCATAAACATCAGGAGGTTATTGGTAATTTTTCAAACAATGAGGGGATATTTGTAATTATGCCAAATCTCAGGGGAGGTCGTTGTAATTTACCCTTACTTTTATTATCTTAAATTCTATTGCAAATAATAATCTGATTAGACTCAAACCATAAGGAATAAAATCTCCAGTATGTCTCTTCTAATATGAGCAGAGCATATCTTATTTTGCAGTCTTGCATGAAAAAGGCCAAGACATTATGTTCTTGTAAACATAGACCACTAGGACTGAAAGATATCTGGAGTTATCTTTTTCTGGTCGTCTAGATGGATTCTGTATTTATTTTCCCGAAAATCTCATGCTGCAGGCTCATTCTGGTCAAGCATTATACAAAGAGAAGAGCAATATGGAAGGAACATAGACAAACAAAAACATACCCTGTTGCCGCAAATAGTCCAAGTGGAATCATCGACTCCCAACCGTAGAAACTAATGCTGTCAACATAAGGAAGAAACAATATAAGCATGAGAGGACAGTCCAACTACCTCAGCACCTAACCTATGAAACTAGAAGAATAATAATGGAATCAAATAGAACACCAACCATATGGACAAGGCATCAACAGCAACCTCTGCACTTCTAATGCCCGAGACTATGACTAAAATTCTATAATAAAAGTTCTCCAACCTGAAAATTTATACATCTAAATCTTGAAGTTGCTTTGAAATGTCAAATCAAATCAGGGCTTGCATGGGGACGTACGAGAGCATGACACCAGAAGCCAAAGCCAATTTGAAGAAGTCCCAGAGGCGATAAAAGCTTGCCTAGACAAACCAGTCCAAGAATTACGACATCCTCCACAAACGCTATAGATAAACATTCCCAAGACAGACATCCACCAAGAGAAATCAAGAGTGAGGGCAGCTCCAACAATGCCAACCCTCAATTTATAAACAAATATCCAACTCAATAACAAATGAACATCAAGCACCACACCGGACACCCAAGCTATCACATAAGTCTTCAACTGGCATTGCAAGAACCTCATCAAAGTGAACTGAAACACAAAGTTCAAGTGCATAGGAATCAGCCACATTGCCACCTCACCTGTCAGCTCAGCTAATAATGTTGGCTGCCCAATTAGCTTCAATATTGGGGTCGCAAAGATAAAAAGTGGCAGAAGCAATATAGAGCTTAGAAACAATACCACCCATGAGCGTTGCAAATATATACCCAACAGGTGGTATTGTTTTCCTCCATAGGCTTGTCCACACAGCGTTTCAAGTGCGCTAGCCATCCCGAGCTAAAAACAAGTGGTTTGGTGCTTCAAATATTAATATACTATGCATCAATTAAGTTAATCAACAGGAAAACTTCCAGTAAACAATGCTTGATAAATGTTATAACAGATATATACCAAAAATATCCAGGAAAGCTTGCGAGAATGAAGTTGACCATTAGGCGACAATAACACCTTGAAGAGGGTCTTGTGACTAAAGAGTAAAATTCATGGCAAGGATGTCAAATGATTAACTCATGCCCTTTCTTTAATAAGCAAGCAATTAACCCATACACTTTTCTACAACCCCTGTGGTAAATCTGACAAGGGTGTTTATCATTATAGTGTTGTTTGAGCATCCCATTATATCTCAAACTTTAGAGGCTATTGTTTCAACTATATCAAAGTCACTTGTATTAGAAGTAGAGAGACATGGAATTTTCAGAAGTTAATTTTTTCTTTAACCTTTCAAATAAAGGTTTTGCATCATATACTGAATTTTTATAGAACTCTAAAATTTAATTCAGAGATCCTGAAAGATTTTCTAGTTTAGTTATCCTTAATTTCATTAATTGATATATCTCCAAAGGCGACAGCAATAGTGCACAACCAAAATCATCATTTCTATTACCATTGTTATTTTCTTAACTACCAATTATGTCCATAATATGGCAATTGATCCCACAGATAATGGCATAAATTACTATCAGACTACGTTTGGTTTGATGGGTTTAAACTTGCAAAATTCAAATCCCCGACAAATTTTTTAGAGAAATTTGGATAACAATGTATTAGAAGAAATTTCACTCTTGTTAAGAACTATACTTTGTGAAATTTCAATGGACATCAAATTCTCTTGATATATAGTCTGTTTTGAAATACTCTTTCCAAATCGTTTTCTCAAATTTCAATCCATTCACCCAACAACATTAAAGAAAGTAGTGAAGAAACCGCTTAAGGAGCGGCCATTTCCATCCTTATTCGCCTAGCCCACACCATTTTTTTTCCCAATCACAGATAACAAGACAATCAGCTGTATCCTAAGTAATAAAGTCAATGGTAGAGAGAGAGAGGGTTTTCGTGTGGTTGAGTTACCAGGAAGCCGAAGGTGATGGAGATAATGACGGTGGTGGCAATGGAGAAGGCGGCAAGCTGGCGTTGGTCGAGGTGGCCAGCAAAAGATTGGGTGATAAGAGTGAGAGAAAACATAGCCAATCGGCAGAAGACTGAGGGAGCTGCTATTTGCCATAACTTCTTGAACTCCGTCCACGCTTCCTTTACACAATATCTAGCAGAGGCCGATGATCCAGGATCTGATTCATGGGTTGGTGGTTGATTTGATTCTCTGAATCTTCAGAGATAGATAGCAGCAATGGCTGGTGATGACCAACGCTCATTCTCACCATTAATGGTTTGTAAAGGTCTTGGAGCATGTTATCCTTCCTACATTATATTTTGGTATAATTACACTTTTCCTCCAAGATATTTGATACAATCAATTTATTGATTTATTATAAGTTAAATATTTTTTTATAATTAAATTATTTTTATATATTTTTACGTATTAATGCATATAAGGAAGAATATTTTCACCGTTATAAGAGTAGTTTAGTTGGAAACAAATTATATTTGTAATAAGTCAATCGAAAGTAAATATTAATTTTTTATTTTTTTAATATCAGTAAATTAAGTTAATTTTAACTAATAAATAAACTTATTTATTAGATTAAAACAAACTTTAGAAGTGTTAGATGTAATTTCTCAAATTATAAAAAATTTACGTATAATTATATCACCTCGTAACAAAATAGTGTAATTCTTCTTTTTATTTTTTTTATCCCTCTTTTGTTACTAATTTAATCTCAATCATCTTAGTTAGCCCTTACCGAGTTTGGTCCTTTATGCTTTCATTGGTGTATAGGAATAGAATTATGTGAGCATGGAATGAATCATAAATGTAATAAGGACTAGAAATTATTAGTAATGATATATCATATCCTATTATTAGTATATAGGGACAATTTCACATTTGGTACCTAAGTTAATTAGTAAATTATTTCTGGTTCTTTATGTTTGGATTTCATTAATTTTAGTCCTTGAATTTTTTTTTTTAAAATAATCAAGTTAGTCTTGACCGTCAATCAACTGTCTAAACCAACGGAAGAACGTTTTTGGTCAACTACGATTATGACTGACTTTGATTAGTTTAAAGAACTTAAGGATAAAAATAATGATGTCTAAATATAGGGTACCAAAAATGTCATGTCAACACTGTCCTTCTTATTTCATCAAGTCAAGAGTTATTTAGGTTGTCTTCCTTTTAATCTTCAATGAAAGGCCAATATTTTTTCATATCTGGTCAAGTGCTAAAAAATGAAGCAAAATCGTACCCCACGCGCGTGCGCAACACCACTCGTATAAAGGGGGTATTTTGCACCTTTTCTAAACATTAAGGGGGGATAAATTGCTATTTTATTTTTCATAAAATGGTTAATTGCTTATTTTCTGTATCACAAGTAAGTGTTAAAATTATTTGATTCAGGACCAATTTCTTTAGTAGGTCCAACCCACGGCCACCCAAACCCACCAAGGATGACAGCCCAACTTGCCTAAGGTCCATCTACCCGACCCGACTACTTTAAGTGGGTAACCCTAACCCTAAGAATAATTTTTCCCTCTCTCTCTCTCTCTCTCTCTCTCTCTCTCTCTCTCTCTCTCCCTCCCTCTTCCTCTCACTTTTCCAATGACATCGGAAAAGGTCTTAGCTGCTCGTTTCTCCCTCCGTCTTCATTTTTTTCGACTATAAAAGGTCCTCATCTCTAACGGCTTCGATTTACCAAAAAGCAATTATATCCTTCTTCTACATAGTTCTTTGTGAACTTCCTAAGTGGAACTCTGATATTTTGAGTGTGATTCTTTGTGAATCGGTGTCTTGATCTGAGTTTGGGTTTTTGTGACCAAACCTCAGCGGCGGGTTTTGAGTAACGCCTTTGGTGGCATGTTCTTTGAGGTTTGAGCCTTAGTAGCCGCTTTGATTTGCAACTGGGTGTGGTTACCAGCCTCGTGATGGCCGTGAGTTTTGTCGGTGTCGGTGTCGGTGTCGGATCTGGCCTCTAAGTCGTGTTCTTATTATCTTTTTGTTAATGTTCCCATTTATTTTTCTGCAATCTTTCTGTAATTATTGGTTGTGATTATTAAGGGTTTTTGTAACCCATAATCAGCTGTAATAGTTGATAGGATCTTGATTTTGTGCTCATCACTGAGGGTGTAAAATCCCAACAGTAGGTAAATTGCAATTTGCCCTTTTTCTTCATATCTAGTCAAGTACTCAATATTTTTTCTTTTGCCAAAAAGGTAAGACTCCAAAATGAATAAAACCAACTCTTCATCTCTCTTCCGCCTGTACTTAAATCACGGCTACATTCGCCGGTGTCTGCACACCGTCATCGCCAAAATCCAACTCTTCTCACTCTCCTCCGCCCAATCGTGATTCTATGTTTGATGGGATCTCAACAATGAAAATTTGGCCTCAAAAGGGCGTGCATGTTTAATGGGATCTCGAGAATGAGAATGGAATTGTTAGGTATTACATGTAAAAATCAATCTAAATTACTTGATTGTATGTATATGTGCATTTATTGTATGCCACCATTGTTGAATATAAAGTGAATGAGTTTCCATTTCACTGAAAAATTAGTATCAGGTGCATTAATTGCACCTGACAACTCAGTTGGTAAACTTGGCAAAAAAATAAGAATTAAATGTAATTTACCTCCCTATAATATGAAAAATAAGTAAAAAAATTATATGAAAAAAAATAAATTATTCATCTATATTTTAAAAAATAAAACAAATTACCTTCTATTAATAGTTTAAATAGTGGGTTTTCAGTTTCATTTTCCAAAATATCAGGGACATTTTTCTATTTTATTCACATGGAGGCTTTTTACTCTTTTTTCATATCCAGGGGGTAAATTGCATTTTACCCCAAAAAATATGGGTAAAAATGATATTTTTCACGACAGAAAATTGAGGACAAAAGAAACATAAAACCTTAATCCCAAATGGGTGGGCTTCTTTGGCTTTGTAATCACAAACTAAGACGATTGATTACAGTCGAGCGAAATTGTGACCTAATACTGGCCAGTATGCTTAACAATGAGTTGAACAAAATACTAGTAAACAAGACACTATTAACAATTAATTCGGAACGTAATATATAATAATGTAAAGACATGACCTAAAAGTATTATTTTTATGTATAGTATATAAGTATAATAAAATTTATACATTTTTTAATATATATATATAAATATAAAAAACATTCACTATATATATATGTATTACATATATATAGAGATATGTAAAGGACCAAATCCGGATCATATCTGGATCCAAAAGAACCGTACCCAGAACCCCATTATAGTTTCATAACCAACCCCAAGCGGGCGGGCTGAAACCAAGTCCAAACCCAACCAGACTTCATTAACATTGTAAGTGAATCATATCCTACATAATGCCTTGAACAAACAAGGCCTAATAAACTGAGTAATGACAACGGGGTGGATTTGAAGTAGGTCTGTTCGAACATGAGACTCACCCAACTTCGTGAAACACTGCCCACCCCCTTAAAAATCAGTCCTCACCCCACCCCGTTCGGCCACTAGGGATTGCCCCCACCACCCAACCCTGCACCGCTCCATTAGTTTGATATTAATTTTGTATTTTATTATAAGTGTGTCAAATTACGTATTAAAAATAATATTATTTTATATGTAAATAACTTTTAATAAAAATATGTTCAATAAGTAATACCCGTTTAGATATATATAATTTTACATAATTTTTTATTTGAAAGAATACCAAGAATACATTCAAGTAATTTTTATTATTTTAATAAGTAATATCTTTTTACGATCTAGAATTAATTATATAATATAAATAATACATTCAACGAATGTTTTAATTTTTTAATAAGTAATATCATTTTAGATTTAGATATTTCAACATAGTTTTCGATATACAATGAATTATATAGTATAAACAATACTTTATCTAACTTTTTAATTTCTCATTAAGTAACATCAATTTAAATTGACTTAGTGTTTTTTAATCTAAAATAAATTATATACAAATAATACAATCAACTAATATTTTATTTTTTCAATAAGCAATATCAGTTTAAATTTAAATACTTTAACATAGTTCTCAATTTTCGTATAAGATATAGTATACACTCAACTAACTTTTTTTATTTTTTTATTAAGTAATATCATTTAAAAGTAGTAATTTAACATAGATTTTGATCTAAAATGAATTATATAATACAAATATATATTCAATATTTTTTTTATTATGTCAATAAATTATATTCATTTTAAATTTAGGTATTTTAACATAATTTCAATATATAAAACAATAAATTTTAATTAATTTTTCACTAAGGAATATCAATTTAAAATTAACATAATTTTTTTATCTAAAATGAATTATAATAAAATTTTAATTAACTAATTTTTCTATAAGTAATACGAAATATTATTGCAACTTTAGATAATTTAAATAATTCTTTTTTATCTAAATATAATTATATATAGAACTAATTTTTTATTTTTTATATTTTTAATATATAGTTGGAGCAAGATTATTTAAAAAGTTGCATATAATACCATAATTTCTTATTGATAATGTATTGCATAAGAATAAACAAATAATAAAAAAAAAATATCTAAAAACCCCTAACCCACCTCAAACCCGCTAAAAGGAGTACCAACCCGCCCCAACCAAGGGTTGGGGGAAAGGTTTCGAGTCGGACCCGATTGCCATCCCTAAATAAACATATAATCTTTGTTGAAATACAACACACAATATTTCTTTAGTCATATTAAATAGGTGTGGCAGTTGGACCAGAACCCGCCCCTAATGGGGCATGTCCGAGTGCAAAAAATTAAAAGCGGGGCAAGTAGTGGGCCATAAGAATTTGGATTCGACTGGGTTCGGAGACCCGAGATTCGTCCCGAAACCCACCTCAATACAATTATTTTAATATGTATATATATTATTTTACCTATATTTTGGTAGAATAAATACTAACAAAATATTATATCAATTTATTTATTTATTGTTAAGTATTTGTTCAACAATTGATAAAATGAAAGATTGTCCCCCCAATACTTAACAAAGATGAAGAAGTTTTAGTTAATTGTTAGGGTAAATTACATCTGTCTCCCCTGAGGTTTGGCATAATTACAAATACCCCCTCGTTGTTTGAAAAATTACAAATACCCCCCTAATGTTTGATAAAATTATGTAATTTTGGATGGAGCATATAAATGTCACTTTGCCTTACAGTATTTTTTTATTTTTTAAAAAAAAATTAAAATCTTATAAAAATATTGAATGGGATGGATGAAAAAAATTTAAAAATTATAAAACAATTATCACCTTAGTCGATAAAAAAAATATTTTTTTAAAAAATAAATAAAATTATAAATTTTAATTCATAAGGGTATTTTGGTCAGTTCATTATAAAAAATACATAGATTGGGGTAATTGTTAAACGGTCGTAAAAATTAGAGGGCTATTTGTAATTTCTCAAACAACGAGGGGGTATTTGTAATTATGCCAAACCTTAGGGGAGGTAGATGTAATTTACCCTAATTGTTATAAATTGTTTGAATTGCTTTGGTACGAATATTTCATTTGTACTTAATGATGGCAATGGGGCGGGTCTGGTACGGGTCCGCCCAGATTCAAGACCCGCCCCATTTAATTTTTGCTAAACCCATAACCCGCCCCCGCCCCGCTTGAACCCGTTCCAAACCACACCCCATTTAATTTTTTGTCAGCCCCATACCCGCCTCGCCCCCGCCTGGACCCGTACCAGACCGCCTCATTTAATTTTTGCCAACCCCATAACCGCCCTCCCCACCTCGTCATGCTTAATTCTGCCCGTCCCGACCGCTTATATAATTTATACAATACATTAGACTAAT
Source organism: Sesamum angolense (assembly GCA_034509725.1). Classification (NCBI taxonomy): domain Eukaryota; kingdom Viridiplantae; phylum Streptophyta; class Magnoliopsida; order Lamiales; family Pedaliaceae; genus Sesamum; species Sesamum angolense. The sequence continues at coordinate 95,599 of JACGWL010000934.1, forward strand.
ATTGTTTTAATAAATAATATCAGTTTTACATATCTTAATATAATTTTCAATCTAAAATGAATTGGATATAAGACGTTTTATCTTAAAAATTTCTTATCATTTATTATTTCTATTTTAATTTTTTTTATAATTAGTTGGGTATATGCAAAAATTATTTAGGATTCATATATAATATAATATAATAAGATAATTTTTTATTTATAATATTATATAATATAATATATATAAATAAAAAAAGAGGCGGGGTTAGACCGGGACCCGGGGGCCCGGGGGCCGGCCAATGGGGCGGTTCGCGACGGACCCATACCTGCCCCAGACCCGCCCGAAAAAAAATGGCATCCCAGACCCGCGCCCATATGGGCGGGTCCGGAGCGGGTTTTCCGGGTTCGGGTTGAAATTGCCAACCTTAATCGTACTTGAATTTTTATTTTTTTTTGGACTTGAAATTTGAATTATGCATAAATAATTTTTAGGGTTCAATTTCACCCGAATTTCCGCCGGAAAACTCGCCCTAGACCCGCCCCGTATGGGGCGGGTCTGGGATGCCATTTTTTGGGTTCGGGGCGGGTCTGGGCAGCTAAACCTGCCCCGCCGGGTCCGGGGCGGGTTACGGGTCTTGTCTCGAACCCGCCCCATTGGACCTGGCCCCGGCCCCGGTCCAACCCTGCCTCTTTTTTTATTATATGTTATTAATATATACAATATATTATAAATAAAAAATTATCTTATTATATATATATGAATCCTAAATAATTTTTGCATGTACCAACTATATATAAAAATACCAAAAATAAAAAATTAGTTGATAAAAGTTTAATAATTTAGATGAACGTATTTTTTTCTTCCAATTATTTTCATTTAATTATTTAAATATTAAAATATTATTTCTTATAAAAATATATTAATTTAATATATTCTTTGTATAAATTAATTAGGTCGGGGGGGGAATTTTAGCATGGCGAGGCGAGGCGGGGGCGGGTTATAGGGCTGATAAAAAATTAAATGAGGCGGGTCTGGTATGGTCCAGGTGGGGCTGGGGCGGGTTATGGGGGGCAATAAATGGAGCGGGTCTGGTACGGGTCCAGACGGGGCGGGGGCGGGTTATGGGTCTGACAAAAATTAAATGGGGCGGGTCTTGAATCCGGGCAGACCCGTACCAGACCCGCCCCATTGCCATCACTAATAATTTTATTATAATTGATATGTTGAATTTTCTTTGTTATATATATTTGTAAAATAAATGAAAAAAAAATCGGGTTTATCATGTTAGACTAGCCTGACGGACTTTATACTGGGGCGAGACGAGACTTAAAAATAATTGGGGCGGGGTCTCAAATCCTTCCCGGAGTTGGCAGGACGGGTCTTAGTCCACCCAAACCTACCCGTTGCCACGCCTAGTCATATACCCTTGACTTTCATAGATACAAGAGAATGAGATGATGACTAATCACATAAGATGCATGTAAGGGAATAACTATGGGAGATTGTCGGCAGCTGACGAATGCTCAAGTCGTACCATTCTCAGAACTCAGCTTCCGTTTGCTAAGGAGCCGAGATCAGTAAGCCAAAATTTACAAGACCAAATGTTTAAGTCACAAGCAGTCATATTCCATAATTCAAGCAACAATCAGAACACACATTTTCTTTGCCGGACAGAAGGACACTGATTCACACAGGTTAGAGACCTTGATTTCCAGAGCGTGCCCGAAGGCATTTTGTTAGTGAATGGGAAAGCAGAATCAGAGGATAAATATAAAAAAATTATATTACAATAACTGAATCCAGAACCCATGAATTTTCGACACTAAAATAAGTAAAAACACGCCGAATCTTTATAAGAATAAGAAAGACATCTAAAGTGAAGACATTGGAATAATGATACCAACCCCGTCAGTGGGAGAAACTTCTAACATGTCAATATCAACAATCAAGACGCCAAGTAGTCAGCCTGAATTAGTAGCTTACTAAGATTTATCGTTACTTTTTTGACTCTGTTTGCTAGCAGCAGCTCCATGGCCTCTACCAGAACTGAAAGAATTGGCATCTACATTGTTTGCACCAGGCTGAGAGGTTATCAACTCAGCTGCGTTTTGAGCATCTCCACTGCCCATTTGTACTGATTTTCCACCGAATCCAGTGCCCAAGATTCCATTATATCCATTCGTAGCCAAACCCATCACTCCAGGTCCACC
>JACGWL010000935.1:0-11631 GCA_034509725.1 Sesamum angolense
ATCGATGCTTAACTACGAAGATCCTTTAATTGCGGCACTGCTGGACAGAAACTGGGATGCTGAAAAAATAAATAAAAAAGAGCCACATTACATCAACTTTGAAGCGGTGGAAAGCAGGAACAAAGAGAGTGAACAAGATATTTCTACTTCAGTGGTATCAAACTCATTTTCTGAGGAAACACTATCAAAAGGCGGAAGGAATTGTCAGGAGGTTCTATCGGGGAGAATCTAGCAGACAGAGAAGCAAGAAAGTTCAGGAACAAAAACATCATTCACCGGTGCCTCAGTTGGAATCCACTGATAGTGAAGGAGAAGAGGAGTCCACACCCATTTCTAATCGTTTTCAGAGCCTTGAAGACATGGAAACGGAGGACATTTACCAGCACATTGCTAATAGACAGAACTCCGAAACACTCAAGCAAGTGACGGAAGCAGTGCGAGGAAAGGAGGACAGACCACCCCAAACGGTTGAGTGCAAATTCTACGGAGTATGCCAATCATGAAGAAGGAGAAGCAGCACAACTTGAGATCATCCTCAATGACCCACATCTCCAACAAACACAAAGAAACAAATCTTCCGAAGGAATAATAGAAAACTCAACAAAAACTGGAGGCAAAGGTAAAAAAGGCAAAGGTAATATCTCTCCTAAACTTCTCACAAGACGGAAAACAAGGTCCTCTGCTCCCCCCTCCCCTCAATTTTAATGTTTAAAATCATAACATGGAATGTTAGGGGTATAGGTAATTGGAAAAACAAAAAATTCTTTTAGACATGCTTTCTGATAAGAACACGCTGGTAATCCTTGAACCTTTTATACAACTCGATGGTGACCATTTTACTAAAAAATTTGGCTTTCAATCGGTGATATCTAACTCCAATAATAAGATTTGGTGTTTTGCAAAGTTTAGTGTTGACGTGCAGATTATCCAGGACCATGATCAATTCTTACACGTGAAAGTTCAGTCAGAAGTTCTCCCGGTGGATACTTTTTGTACATTCGTATATGCCAAATGCTACAGAAATTCGAGGAGAATATTGTGGGAGGAATTGACACGGATATTACATTAGAATGCCCCATGGCTCGTAGGAGGAGACTTCAATGTCATTTTACACCCAAACGAGAACCAGGGCGGAGATTTGAGAATAATCGGACCCATGGATGACTTCAATGAAATGATGACAGATTCCGGGCTTGTTGATGCGGGGTTTGAAGGGGACCCCTTCACCTGGACCAATAAAAGAGTTTGGAAAAGATTGGATAGAGTACTATATTCCAAAGAATGGACGGAGACTTTCAACACTACTAGGGTACTGCACCTTCCAATACGGTTGCCAGACCATCACCCCCTCTTCATTGATGCCGCTCAAACTAAGAATAAAAGGCCATCTTCCTTCAGATTCCAGAATATGTGGCTGAAACATCATAAGTTCCTCGAAACAGTTAGGCATTCATGGAATCTTCCCATTGAGGGATATGGTATGTACAAGCTACAACAGAAAATCTTTCGAACCAAGGAACTCCTTAAACAATGGAACAGGGATATTTTTGGAAATATGTTCACAACAGTAGAAAGGGCCAAACAGGAAGCTACCGAAGCGGAAAAGATATTTGACAGGGATCCATCCGAAGCTAATCTTATTGCGCTCAACAAAAGCAATGCGATTCTTGTTCATGCTCTCTCTCTGGAATCAGAATTGGAAACACAAGAGCAATTGCAAGTGGTTGGAAGCCGAGGAAAAGAACACTAAATACTTTCACTCACTTGTGAAAAAAAAAAGGTTCAAGTCCGTAATCCACAGAATCACCGAAGGAAACCGAGAAGTCACGGATCCAGAGCAAATCAGAGATTCTGCAGCTCACTATTTTGAAAACCTCCTTACATGTAATTCGCCCAGAAATGACCTTTAGGAATTTCCATTCCATTTCTCCACATTGTCAAAGGAAGTTAGTCACAGCATCTGCAATATACCCACAGAGGAGGAGACTAAAGACATAGTATTCAGCATTGATAAAGACAGTGTAGCGGGCCCGGACGGTTTCTCATCGGTTTTCTACCAAGCTTGTTGGGAGTTCATAACCAAAGACATTCATGAGGCAGTTAGGGATTTTTTTTGCGGTACCCCCATGCCGAGGAGCTTCAAAGCAATCACGATTGTTCTCATACCGAAAGTGGACTCCCCCCAGACCTGGAACGAATTTAGGCCTATCTCCTATGTAATGTCTCCAACAAAATTCTGCCTAAGCTGCTTTACAAGAAGATCTCTCACGCACTCCTGGATATAATCTCCCCAATCAAAGTGGATTTGTACCGGGTAGATTGATCAGCGACAATATTCTCATGGCACAAGAAATGATACATCATCTTGACCTTAAATACAAAAACAACAATATGGTGATCAAACTTGACATGACCAAAGCTTATGACAGAGTCAATTGCAATTTCCTCATCACAGTGATGCGAAAGATGGGCTTTCCCCCTAGATTTCTCACACTTATAAAACACGTAGTCTAAAATTGTTGGTTTTCTATTCTGGTGAATGGGGAAGCGGCGGGTTACTTCAAATCTACACAGGGATTAAGACAAGGAGACCCAATTTATCCAGCCCTCTTTATTATTGCCGTAGAAGCTATCTCTAAAGGCCTTAACCTACTCTTCAATGAGAACCCAGATATGTACTATCAGGCGAGATGTGAGGTGAAGTTTTCCCATCTCTCATATGCTGATGATATTATTCTCTTCACTAATTGTAAGGAGGCAGGCTTGCACAAACTCATGCAATTTTTGAGAAAATTTGAAGATCTATCTGGGCAGCAGATTAATCATGCTAAGAGCGCTTTTATCCCAAGAAAGAAAGCCAATCTCATCGCTCATAGAATCAAGAATATCACTGGCTTTTCTATGAAGGCTCTCCCAATAACTTACCTTGGAGCGCCTCTATACAAGGGCAACAAGAGGAAAATTTTGTACGAGAATCTGATTGATAAGGTGCAATCCAGAATATCAGGATCGGAAACTTTCATCTTTCCTATGGGAGCCGCTTACAACTCATAAAAACGGTACTCTCGTCTATGCCTATTTACCTCCTCCAAGTGTTGAATCCTCCGGTGAGTACTCTACATAAAATTAAGCAGCTATTCGCTAATTTTTTTTGGGGCTCCACAACAGAACAGAGGAAAATACACTGGACTAAGTGGCACAATATTTGCTATCCCTCCGAAGAAGGTGGGCTTGGGATTAGAAATCTTCGAGACATGGTCACAGCCTTCTCTTATAAACTCTGGTGGAGATTAAGGCTCAACAATTCACTCTGGTCGAAATTCTCCATAAGCAAATATTGCCAAGGCTACTTTCCGACGCTCTCCAAACTATTCGTGACCGACTCGAGCATCTGGAAAAGACTCTGTACAATTCGTAAAGAAGCACAAGGAAACATATTCTGGAGCTTGGGAACTGGGACGACAACTTCTTTCTGGCACGATTGGTGGCTTCCAGAAGGTACACTTGCCAATCTTGTGGGAAAACAGTGTAACTTGCATGTCCTAGTCTCTTGGTTCTGAAACAATCATGACTGGGATGTACAGAAACTCCAACAGGCAGTACCGACCCACATTATCGAGCTGATTACGGAGGTTCCCATCAACAGCAACCAACCTGACATTCTACATTAGAAACTGTCCAAGAATGGAGTGTTCACAATCAAATCTACCTAGAATGAAATCCGGAGCCACCAACAACCCCAACACCTCTATAGATCCATCTGGTCTAAGTTATTGATTCCTAACATCTCCATCTTCGCTTGGAGGATCATCCACAACTGGATACCCGTTGATGAGAGACTGAAACAAAAGGGGATTACATTGGTCTCCAAGTGTTATTGTTGCGAGGCAGAAGAAACCATACCACATCTCTTTCATCACAATGAAAAATCCTTGGAAGCTTGGCGTTTTTTTGCGATAAAATTCCAAATTAACATTCCCCAATCCAATGATGTCTCCATCCTCATCCAATCTTGGAAAAATAGGGACAATGCCATACAGCATATCCGAGATATTATTCCAGTACTGATTATGTGGTATATATGGAATCTCCGAAATGACTCAAAACACAGAGGGACGACATTCAAAGCCAACACCATTATCCGCAGGACATTGGTGTATCTCCACAATCTTCATAGAGGCGGGCTACTGAAAACGAAAAATGCACAAGGAGATTTGTTTGCTGTTAATTCTCTTCACACTCCTCTTCAGCCTACATTTCAAAGGCAAATTGCAACTATTGTTCACTGGAAAAAACCACAAGAAGGATGGAACAAATTGAATACTGATGGAGCGTCTAAGGGTAATCCAGGCGTATCTGGGGCAGGGGGCATTTTTCGAGATCATCTGGGAAGAGTGATTTTCGCCTTTCAGGAACCCCTTGGGACTACCACCAATACTCAAGCTGAATTACGTCGGTACACAGAGGACTGAAAATATGCAGAGATAAGGGATTTCATAAGATCTGGATTGAAACCGATGCAACAGTTGTTATCAGACTCATTTCTACACCTAGATCTGGGGCCTGGAACCTTCAGAACACTCTCCAAAGCATCCAGAAACTTCTCTAGCAGACCGACTACAAAATCTTTCATATATTCAGAGAAGGCAATCAAGCAGCGGATTTCCTCGCCAATCAAGCCTGCACCACACAACAATATTGCATCCTTTCCGAGGAAGATCTCACAGGTAAGGTCAAAGGTATTTTCAATCTCGACTCTTATGGCCTTCCATATATTTGCATTAAATAATGAGGTGCTCACTTGGTGTTTGGTTTTCTGAGATTATTATGAACTTGGGAGTTTTTTCTGTCAAATTATACCATTTCTTAAGATTGAATCCCGGATTATTTTCCTGTGCATTTGCTTGGATTGGCTTTTGAGTTTTGTTCTCAGAAATAGTACGTGGCACACTGTCTCTCCCCTGCGGTATTATCCCGGCCATGGGAAAACTGCTACAGTACCTCCGCTTTCATGGAGTCCACACTCGATTACAGGTAAGGAGGCTTTTCTCTCCTTTAAATGCAGGAAAAGAAGGTAGTTTTCTGTACTAATGTTGTTGTCCACGAGAACTCATTTGGGCCGTGTTCCACTTTTATCTTGTATATGCCTTTACTATGCTTTGGGCCGTGTCCCATTTTGTGCATATGTGTATATCTTGCCTTGGTTCTTATACATTTCCTTGGGGCCGTGCCCACTTTTGTGTTTATTGGGGCTGCGACCCATTGCATCTCCGGGCTGTGTCCCACTTTTGTGCATATATCTTTATTGGGGCTGTGACCCACGCTTGGGAACATTACTGTGATTTAACTTGGAGCATGGTTGGGTTGTGTCCCTTTTTGTGCATAACATTATTTTGATTGACTCTCTTGATGAGACGGTGTTTCATTGTTGAGCTTGAGTTGGAAACGATGAGTCAGGTGTTGTAGCAAAACTTTTTGAACACATTGGCTCATCGCCACCAACTTTTGTTCCCCTCTGCTTCGTTTCATTGTAAGGGAGTAGTACTCCTTATTTACGTTTTCACCATTATTTGTAAGGGAGTAGTACTCCTTATTTACGCTTTCCGGTCATTTTGTAAGGGAGTAGTACTCCTTATTTATGATTTGTTTTACCTCATGTAAGGGAGTAGTACTCCTTGTTTATGGCTTTCTAGGAAAATAGGGAGTTAGTACTCCCCGCTGTAACTGGTTTCTCTCTTTTGAATTAATAAAGAAGGGACGGGACTCAGAAAAGCTCCCCCCACCTCCGGGTGGTTAATTTTTAAAAAAAAAAAAGTCTTTTTGTCTGAATATAATTCTTTGATTGTTAATTTGTTCGAAAGTACTGCTTCGTAACGACTTATTTGCTCTTAGCAATGCTTAAATGACATGACAACAACCGAAAAAGTCTTGTTCGATTAGAAAGGCTAAAGTCTCATAATTACGAATACCACATCGTTATTTAAAAAATTATCAATATCCCTATTATTTTAAGAGTCGTCTAACAATGAGCTCAATCTTGTGGTGAACTAACCAAAATGCCCTTGTAGATTAAAAACTATAATTTTATTTATTTTTTAATTTTTTTAAATTTTTTATGGACTAAGTGGATTTTTTTTATAATTTTAAAAAATTTTCCATTCACTCCGTTTGATTTTTTAATAAGTTTTTAATTTTTTTTAAAAAAATAAAAAGCTACTGTAAGGGCAATGTTGACAATTTTATACCTCCATCCAAGGATATTACATAATTTCATCAAACATCAGAAGGGGTATTTATAATTTTTTTAAAAACGAGAGGATATTCATAATTATGCTAAACCTCAGGGGAGGTCGTTGTAATTTACCCTATATATAATGAAAATTTTAGCTTGAACCTGATCCGACCAAACTTGAATCAATCATATTGCAAGTGTAATACACTTGTCATATGATTGTTATACAGTTAAGAAAAGTGACCAATCACATAATAAGTGTATCACACTTGAACAGTGATCGATTTAACTCAACCAAATCTGATTCGAATTAGAATTTTTCACTATATAATAACATCTTAGGTTCATTAATATATCGAGTAGAATAAATATATACCTTAATAACAAGAAGGTTGGATTGTGAGGGACAGGTCAAATCCCCATTTTTTGGCTTTCTCATAAACTTCGATTCATCACATGCTTACAGTAATATGTCACCCACCCAACCTGCATACATCTTTAATTACTTTGCTGCTCAAAGTACTTAGCTACTCTACTCACACTAACACACTCAACATGCATCGATCAACTTCTACCCGCTATTTATATTTACTAAACACTTTTCCAGCAGATATTGCAATCATCAGTAAAGGAAAAAATGAAATTTATCTTCATGTCATATGAAAAATGAGTAAAAAATCTTATGTAAAAGATAAAAATATTAAATTACTTTTTGTGTTTTGAAAAAAAAAAAAAGCAAATTAACCCCCTATCTAAACTGTTGATAGAAGACAATTTGCTTCATTTTTATAAATATAAGGAGATAATTTGATAATTCTTTTTTTACAGGAGGTATTTGTTCTGTTACATAAGACGGGGGGTGGGGGGGATGCATTTAACCCGATCAGTAAGTACAATTACAGGTTTATTATATTTAGACCCCTCTAAAAATACGAAATTATATTTTTTTTTCAAGAATTCAAAACCAAAGTTACAGCTCCTTTGAAAATCCACTGTTTACACATGATTCCATTTTGTTAGTGCTTGGAAGAAAATTGTTGATGTTAGCAAAAGAAATTATATAAATTTATAATTTTACCCCTCATTTAACATTCACATGTAATAATTTTGTACTTATAAAGGGAAAAGTGTATTGAGGTTACCTCACTATCTCTATAGATAATACATTTATCCTTTTATAAGCACAAAATATACTTGAAAAATGTTACATGAGGGGTAAACTTGAAAATTTATGTAAGGTTTTTTTTTTCTTTTCTAATTTCAACATTTATTTTCTAAATCCTAACGAAAGGAGGTCAAGTGTAAACAAAAAAATTTTAGATGCAGTGTAAGTATAATTTAAAAAAAAATTAGAGAAAATATAACAATGCATTTTATAAAAGAGGGTCTTGTTGAGTATCGATCCTCCGAAGATACACGAGAAATAAAATAATCAACTATTACAGAATAGTGAATAGACAAATACAACTTTAGTGATAAATACAGAAATTAAGGGAACACAAAAATTGAAAGAATAGGCAGTAATATATCAAATAAGCACTCAAACAAAAGTTAGGGTTTCAGTGAGATAAGGCTCAGAGCCAGATCCCAAAAACAGCAAGCCCAAAATGCCACAAAGGCCACAATCACAATCGGTTGCTTGAGACCACAATCGAACCACACAGGTAGGCCACAAAGGGTTTATAGATCTAAACCACTCAGGGCAAGATCAACCACAGCCACAAAGGCTAAGATCAATCCAAGCCACAAAGGCTCTGCCACAAAGGCTTTTTTAGTGAGAGCTTACGGGAGAGAAGAAGACAGAAGGAGAGTTTTTTCACTTGTGTGTAGAACTGAAGATAGAAGAAGAAGTATACAGAGGGGATTTGTGAACGGTCGAGAGAGGTTCGAGGAGGTTTAAGGCATCTGGAAAAAACCAGACGCCATTGTTGGGTGAAGAAATGAGGCGAGAGAGAGAGAAGACGCAGCACTTCGGAAATAGAGATTAGGGTTAGACAAGAGAGGTGAGAAGTCGGGGGAATAAGAGAACACAAACCGGGTAAGTAGTTGGGTCGGGTTGCCGGGTTAGGTAAGAAGGGGAACCAGGCTTAATTGTGGTCTCAGCCTGCCAGGAAAGATGATTGGGCCATCTGCAGATTTGGTCCAATACTTTAACAATCTCCACCTTGGACCAAATCCAAAGGTGGCGGATCTTGGTGATCATCACAGCCTAAAGGACTCCGGGGCCCTAGTGAGAAAAAAACCTGCAAGGAAGAAAAACATACATATATGCAGAATAAGAAATTAACTAAGGTTAAGAACATTAAGACAGTTATTGAATTTATCAACAGGAAGACACTTGTACCCATATCAGCTGGGTTTTCTTCTGATCTAATTTTTCCAGATTAATAGTACATTTCCGACAATGTCTATTATAAATGATATCTTACATCAATATGCTTGGTCCTGTAATGAAAGACATGGTTTTTACACAACTGAATCCCAGATTGACTATCAGAAAAAATAGTGGCTTTGTGTTTTAGAAAACCAATTTCCTTTAAACCTTCGAGCCAAAGAGCTTCTTTAAAAGCTTCAGTTATAGCAATATACTCAGCCTCAGTAGTAGAAACAACAACAATGTTTTGAAGTTGAGATTTTCAACTAATGCAGGCACCACATAAGTGAACACATAGGAAGTAGTAGACCTTCTACTGTCTCTATCATTTGCATAGTTAGAATCCACATACCCCATTAACTTTAACACCTTCAGAACATTTCGAGAATTTAATACCAGAATTGTTAGAAACCATTCAAATATCGAAAAAGCCATTTAAGAGCCTCCAGTGAGTAGTTCCTGGGTTAGACATAAATCTACTCAAACAACTTACAGCATAAACAATATCAGGTCTGGTACTGACCATAAGATACATGACAAATCCAATCGCATTTGAGTAAGGGATTTTTTCCATTTTTGGTTTTTCGGAATCTGTTTTTGGGGACTGATCTTTGCATAGTTGAAAATGAGCAGCCAAAGGTACAGAAGCAGATTTTGAATTTGTCATAGAAAATTTTTCAAGCACAGATTTCACATAGGATTTTTGGTTTAGAAAAATAGTAAAGTTTTCCTATCCCTCTCAATAGTCATTCCTAAAATTTTCTTGGCATTTCCAAGGTTTTTCATTTCAAAGTTTTTACACAAACTGTTTTGTAATTCAGCTATCAAAGTTACACTTGGACTGGCAATTAACATGTCATCCACATAGAGAACAAGGAATATAGGTATGTCATTGTCATATTTAAAATACAGACAGGGACCATAGGAGCTTTTAGAGAAACTTAAGGAATGCATGAAGGAATCAAATTTCTTGTTCCATTGTCTAGGAGATTGTTTGAGGCCATACAGAGATTTTTTCAGCAAGCACACATGATCAGGTTTTTTCTTATCAATAAAACCACAAGGTTGGTTCATGTAGATTTGTATGTAGGTCACCATGCAGAAAAGCTGTTTTAACATCCATTTGTTTTAGTTCCCAATCAAAATGTGCAACTAGAGCAAGAATAATACGTACAGTAGTATTTTCACAACAAGAGAGAAGATTTCGGTATAATCAACACCTTCTTTTTGGGTAAAGCCTTTAGCTACTAACCTAGCTTTGAAACGAGAAGAATTATTTTCTTGTTTAAGTTTGAAATCCATTTGCAATCCACAATAGAAACATCTTTTGGTTTAGGAACAAGATCCAGGTTTTATTAGCATGTAATGACTTTATTTCTTCTTTCATAGCTAATAACCAATTTTCTGATTCAGGGGTTTTTAGAGCTTCATCATAGGAAGTTGTTCTTCAAGACTTTTAGTGTTTAAAGCTAATTGAAAATCTCTAAGTTTGGCAGGGATCCTAGTTCTCTTCGTTCTCTGTCCCTAGCAAGAAGGTACTGATTTAAGTTATTACCAGTTTCTAGGTTTTCATTTTCTGTTTCTGTTTCTACCTTATTTTCTTCCCCCTGTTGGTTATCCTCTATAGGTTCCTCCACCTTGTTAAAGGTGCTTTCTATGTTATATTCCTCTATTTTCTTAGGGGATTTAGACAAGCATGGAAATTCAGATTCATTAAAAATAACATCCCTGCTTATTAAGACTTTAAAACCTGGTTGGCTTCTAAGCCAGAGCTTATAGCCTTTAACACCATCAGGATAACCAATAAAAACACATTTTTGGGATCGGGGATCAAGTTTATCACCATGGATAAAGCAAAAGTAGAGCATCCAAAAATGCGTAAAGAAGAGAGATTTACATCAGAATCTGTCCATATACACTCAGGAATTTTTCCAGATAAAGGCACAGAAGAGATCTATTAATCAGATAAGCAGCAGTTAATAAAGCTTCGCCCCAGAAAATTTTAGGTGACCCAGAGCTAATTAATAAGCATCTAACTTTATTCAAAAGAGTTCTGTTCATTCGTTCAGCAACACCATTTTGCTGGGAGTGTAAGAGTAGTTTTATGTCTTTTGATTCCAAATTCTTTACATAAATCAGAAAAGTTTTGGTTGCAGAATTCCAACCCATTGTCAGTTCTTAAGGCTTTAAGTTTCTGGCCAGTTTGATTTTCAACCAAAGTTTTCCAATTCGAAATTTCTCAAATGCTTCAGATTTGTGTTTTCAAGAAAACAAAAACTTTTCTGGAAAAATTATCAATGACAGACAGAAAGTATCTATTTCCACCATGGGTTTCAATATTAGCAGGTCCCCAAACATCAGCATGTACATAATCTAAAATGCAAACAGAAGAGGTGGGTTTTAGGGAGGGTGATGAAGGAAAATGCACTTTGTTGTTTTCCTAAAACACATTCATCACAGAAATCAAACTCTACAGGTTTTTCCTTTAAAATTCCATTTTTATGCAAGAAATCAAGACCTTTCATGCTGATATGCCCAAGCCTTTTATGCCATAAATCAGATGTAGTAGTTTTTGAAACAGATGTAGTATGACACTCATACTTCACAAAACAAACAATAAATTTCGTTTTCTTTCAGCTTTGAAATAGTAAGAGATCCCTTCATAATTTTCATCACTCCCTTCCCCCATTTTCCTTCAAGCCCCTCTTCCTCGAGGGCAGAACAAGATCAGGTTATGAGCCAAATCAGGACATGTCTAACATTCTTGAGTGTCAGTTTAAAGCCATTTTCAAAAATCAAACACACATCACCATAGCCATGAACATCACATTTTTTCATTTGCCATAGAAACAGAGCCAAGTTTTTCAGACTTGTAATTAGTCAAAATTTCACGGAAAGGAGTCATATGATAAGTACATCCAGAATCAATCAGCCATTCATTTATATTAAAGAATGAAACAGAATTAATCACAGATCATATAAACTTAATATCATCAGTCATTTGCAGTATCTTTTGAATCATTTT
>JACGWL010000936.1:0-17818 GCA_034509725.1 Sesamum angolense
CACAAGTTTTCATTTGGTTTTTTCCCCGACCAGAGCATAGAGCTCCTCTCTCATGGCTTCAAATCCAATCCAGGATGGCATATCATTGCAAAAGCTGAGAAGAAGATACTTGGTCCCCTAGTACTGAAATTGTCGAACTGACAGAAAGCAGCAAAATTCCGCATCGTGAAGTAAACAAGTATAAAGCTAGGGTAGCAATAGAAGGTGGAAGGGAGTGCAAGGTTACATTTCATATCAACAAGCCCGCCACCAGGTTTGGAAAGTTGTCCTGAGGTGGAACCTGCGAAGGTTGGGAATGAGTGTTGCGTGGATGATGGGAGAGATTCTGGAGGTGAGTTGTAGATGGGATCTAATGGGTTGAGGTATGAAGTTCGTAACAAGATAGGAGATATAGTAAAACTGCAGTAGAAATGGATGAGTGAGGATAAATTGGGACATGTATTTGTGTCAAAGGTGGATATGTTGCTTAGAAAGAAAAGAAGATTCATGAAATTTACATCCCGAGAGCTAGAAGATAGTATGCATTGAGAGGGTTGAGGTAATTATACTTCTATATATAATAAGCTTTTTGTGTAGGCTATATGCCGAAGAAAGAACACCATGAGAGCTCTGCATCAAAACTGGACTTATGTTGGGATAAATAGTTTCGAGTGCAATCATATTGCTATGAATGCTATCGGTGCCCAAAATAGGCAATACAAGAACTTTTGCAGGTGAGATTAAAGATATGGTGGTGCATCCTCTAGATTATGTATGTATTAGAGATAATGAACATAATAATATAAGTGTGAAATGTTATACTCCATATAAGGAAGTTTAGGAAGAGTAATGGAGGTATTGAGCTAATAGAATGGCTATTCTCAGATTAATATACAAGCTAATTTCTAATTAAAGATGGAGAATTATTAGCCAACACAGATTCACAAACAATATCGTGTTGATCTCAATTCATCACCAATGAAGATTCGTTGTGGTCAAATGAGATGAATATGGTAAAAAGAACAAAAGCAATACTAAATGTCTGATTTTCTTTAATGTATGTAACATCAATGTACCTCATATTGCATTCCCCAATGATGTCCTTGAATTTGAATGTTAACTATCCTAATGTGACATGCTAATTAAGGGTTTGGTAATGTCAAGTCGTCTCGCACAGGAAAATCCAATCAAATTGCTTTTTTCTTTATTCTTTCACTACTGTGCTATTGAATATCTAATGGGCCGTGATCAATATCCAAATCAATGTCGGTATCTGAAGATGTTCAAGCAAGATGAATGAACGTTTCATTCAGGTTCGACTTGAATCTTCTATCTCTGCAATGTGAAAGATTCTTATCTTCATACGACGGGAGAAAACATGACGTTTGACAGTTAAAGTAGCACCACCTCAGGATGTTAACTGAGATTCGCAATGTAAAGGATGTATAAATCAGGCACAAATACATGTGGACTCTCCATCAAAAACACAAAATCTTTTGTTAGGGGTGGGTAGGTTATGGATGAGATGGAATGATTGGATGAAGTATTAGTGTTTGGATGCAATCTAAGCACATGTAGTATTGTATGGTATTGATATAATAGTAAATGAAGTTAATGAAGAAAGATAATACAATGGTCTATTCATGATAGAAAAAATGCAAGAAAGAGATTAACTCAAAACAAGAGCAAGAAAAATTCGTTCACAAAAGTAGCAAAAAATTATCAAGGATACCGTGTATTAACCGAGGTTCTCTCACAATTTTGATCAGCAGATGTAACACATAGAACCCAACGTAAAAGTGGGTCGTAGCAAATAGGTCTAACCATGTACCATCGGTTATTCAGATACAAGAAGAACACAGTCTTGAATACGGGTAAAATGATAAAAAGAGCTCCTCAACATAATACTTAGTAACTTGGCCATTATTTGATAATTGATGTAAGTTAATAAATCAATTAAATCCAATCTAAATGTGACATAGAATTAGAAAAAGGTAGAAATAACTAAAACTAGGACGTCTGCCGTAAAATAAATATAACAACGTATGGTTAAGAGGAAGAGAGAAGATTGAGAAGAGATTCCTTTGGGGAATTTAGAGTCTCAACATAAAGTACAGAAAGGAGAAAAGTGACGAAAAGGACGTAAATGACGACCGACTAGCCCCGAAACTTACTCAGTGAGTGAGACTTTGCTAGGTATTTTTTTAACTTGATAGTATTATATGTCCTAAATAGAATGATAATCACTTTTTCTATAGATTGTAGGACGTGAAGGGTAATGATTAATAAAATATATAGGAAAGAAAGCACATGATTGTAATTTTGATTTACTGTATAAACATGGCCAAATAATAGGTCTAGATATGGATCAAGGTAATCCCTAGATGCATTATTCTGTTGATGGAATCAGAAGGAAATTAACATAGGTGAAAAGGATAATTGATTGGTGTGCGATATTGATAACGAATAGGTGGCATAATATTTGGCAAGGGGACGAATCACAATGTTATGATATCATTGATCGGCTTCTCAACAGATTTATTTATATAGATCGTTGCAATATCGTCACCGAGTCCTATATTAGAGGACACTATTTTTGATATAATAGATTGTAGAATTATATAGGAGCGATCAGAGAAGATGTTATATCTTTTATAGGTTTACAATGTATTGGGAAAATAACCCTGCAGTTAGTTTGTAAAGAGAATACATTGTTTGCTAAGATAATCATTTAATCGATTGCAAAAGGATCAATTGAGTGCAATTGCCTTACATCTTTCCGCATGTCATCTTCTCTCCACAACAGACCTTCATTTATCTCGTTATTTTGGTTAGCGTTATCTTATTGTTTGTTATGTCTAAATAAGTTAATCATACCTATTCTATAGATTGAGACGTGAACACGACAAATCAAAATGATAATTAGCCAATAGGGTCTTATAAACTATGTATTCATTAAATCCATCTCTTTATTGTCGCTGCATATGAAATTATCGTAGCTACATTTAGACCGGGCTGTTAACACCATATCTAAGTGAACTTTATATATTGGCATCAGGGGTCTTATTTAAACGATCAATGTAACACATCATTCTCTGAAGTGGTAGTCGTAGCATGGTCTGTACGCCCAGTCAACAATGGACAATCCCTATTGGTCTAATGTGGAGAATAGACTATCAATGATCGATTACAACATCAAACTTTGCCTTGATTAAAGAACATAAATAGGAGATTGTGATAAGGTCATGACTTCCTTGTCTAGTGAAATCTTATCCCAACTAATGGTTCATGGATAGAGCAAACTCACTTTAAGGATACGGCAAACCACCAAGGTTTGTCAACATTAATTATGGAAGTCTCCTTTAAAGAATCACTTGAAACTCTAAATATGAAGAGTTGAAAAAAACATTTAGATATGAAGTGTATACTTTGGCTCTCTGTGACCCTTGACATGTCTATTTGCTATATTAAAGTTATGATATATATAATGCACTAAAATCTCATGCGAAACACACTCAATTGGCAAAGACGCAGACACATTAATCGCATACTTTTGAACAGCAAAAAATCGAGAAGTTTTTACAAACTTTTAGAAATTCACCCTTGAAACTCGGTAACACCTATGTGATACTCAATAGAAAAACTTTTTTTAGAAAGGATGAATTAAGACAGCTAAGGTTGAATACGAATGATACTAAAAAGTAGCGTCTCACCTCTGTATTTAAGAAATCTTGTTATAACTTCTGTTTGGAACTTATAAGAAGGCCAATCTAGAGATATAATATGAACAATAGATTAAGAACCATAAGGATGTTAAGATTATCGAATAGCTGATGTGATGAAATAACGTGTATTCGTCAAGTCCAAGGCCAAAGTAATTAATATAGTATTAATTAGGATATGAGCACAATATCAATGATGGTTAGATTTGCTCCCACTCTGTCATTTCCGGGTATTGTCTAAATCCTAGAAATCCAGAGTTTATAAAAACATTTGTTGAATATTTTATTAGTATTAATTACACTATATTATTTTTCAATTGGGACCGATCGGAATGATATGTCAGGTTCCAACATTTCTAATGTTTAATTATCAACATGTAGTATGCCAATTAACAAGAAAGTTTTTCAATTAAATTTAAGGTGTAAATATTTCAGTTATAGACGGACCGAAACTAATCGTCAAATAAACTCATTGTAACAAAAATATGAATAAGACTTTCAAGTAATCTGAAATAACACCAGCCGATATACCATTTTTTGAGTCACAAAACGATCGTAAAGTTGTATCAAAACTTTACTTAAGACAACCGAAAACCAACCCCGTTTTTGGTTCGGGCACAAGTTCAGAGTCATAGTTCTTCAACTATATATCTTGATACTATCTCATTAAGAGTTTCAATCCACCAATCCTATTCACAGAGCTTCGTGCATCTGTAAATCTATAGTCGAGTATTGTGATCACTTTTTTTCAGCTGTTTTCTTGTATGCTTTACCCACTATTTAATAACTTTTTCGTCACTTGAAGAGGAGAGACTATTGTCTATTTTTAGTATAATGTTCGATTCATGAATCCCACTCTACTGCATGTCTCTTTCGAGGTAATTTCAAAGATCTATTAGTTTTTTAAGCCTATTGAGATACTGGTAGGTTCTTATTACACTCCCATTTGAATAGCCCTTAGACCTTTGTTGTTTTTTGGTTTGTGTTCCTCTTCTTCTTCCCTGTTCATTCAAATTCCTTGCTAACCAATGCTGGTGTTTCCTGGAGTTAAAACATGTTCTCCTATTGTGTCCAGTCCCCACCTCACAGTGATCGACAAATATTGGACTTCTGTATTCTTCTTCCTGTCTTTCAAGATGTTTCTCTTTCTTGGCGATTCGCCTTTAAACCTCTCTTCTTCTTTCACCCTCGTGTGTGGCAAGTGCCGAACATTTGTTCTCGTCTCTGATGCTACCTAAAGTGAATCCACTCTTTTTGTGTTTTCAGGTCAGACACTTTGCTAAACCTAGTTTGAACTATGGACCTTGTTTAATTTTGGAGGGAAGGGCATCGGGCTCCATTACAATTTTGTTGTCTTACAGTTATCAAAGATTCTTCAACTCAATCCCCATCAAAAACTGAAGTAATTGAGCAGACAAAGATGATTCTGCTATGGCTTGGGTAGCCCCACAGGTACAACCATGGCATGTGCATTGAGGTGTGGGCTTCAACTCAATTAATTTCATCCCACAACATCTTTAGTTTTTGTGTAATAATCTGCTAAACTCAGATTCCCTTGCCCCAAATGTAATCGACCTCTGCAATTGGTAAAGAAGTGGTCCATTGCAACCACCATACTCTGTTCTAATCCAACCATAGGTTTCTTGATGATTTAGCATATGTATATGCTTGTACAATGTCCTTAGATATTGAATTCAATATCCACGTAGTAACCATGCTATCAACTTTCATCCATTGTTCGTATTTGGCATCATTCACATCTGGTTTTGTACAGCTTCCATCAATGAAGCCTAACTTCATTTTGCTCTTAAAGCTCTCTTGATCGAACAACTCCAAGTCAAATAATTTGTGCTTGTTAAAGGGGTACTTACCAGGATCATTCCTGGGTGATCAGAACCGTGCAGCTGGAGTATCTCAGGGAAGACTTCTCTTTCAGACCCCTGTCTCTCAGCTCCTGCTGCAGAAGTTTCTGCCATGAACACTCTTCACAATATGTCTGTCGTACAATCAGTTTGAGCTCCAGGTATGCAGAGACCTTCAATTGAAGGCTCTGATACCATGTGAAATTTTGCAATAGAAATAGAAGACAACCATTGAATTTCTAAGTATTTCATTCAAGAAAGAATGATGACAGAAGTTGTGTATTTATACAGAGAAGTCAAACTGATTAACTGTTGTAAACTAATTAGCAAAATGAAACTAACCTGCAACTAAATAACTGCTGCTAAACTAACAAAGAAAGTGTAAGACTATTAATAAAGTCGCATGACCAGAAAGTGCAACTTTATCTTATGAGATAAATGCTGTAAGTGAATGACGTCTTCTATAAAGAAAACACGCCTTCGTCTCTGTGAAATGCGATAATGGCTGATGGAGCTTAAGTTAAACTCAAGCCTGTATTTCCACAATTTCATTATAATGTCATCAAAAACTGCCTTGATCGTCTCTGTTTGCGGTACAATACATTTGGTTAGATCCTTCATACTCCGGGCTTCATATAGGACCAGGATGAGAACGTCGTGCATGGCGCGGACGAGGATTGTCAGCGTCTTATCAACGTTTATTTTCTCATCTCGTCTTGTTATATATTTATTTTTGTTTTTCTCTTCTAATATATATAGCTAAACTCACACTGGATTTTTGAGATTGGTTTCACATTCTAATTTATGTGTCATTTTGAAAGAATAGGAAAATGATTTGTCAATGCCTACTGCCTTGAAGGAGAACCCGCTTGGACTGAGTTGCGAGCCATATTCGGGGATGGTGAAGAAAAGAACAAGTAGTAGTGGACTACATTGCAGTTTCCAGCGATGACGAAGGTTCATCCGATAGTGAGATTGATGATTAGGGGAACCCCATGCAGTGTGTATGGATGTTGAAGTATGAAACTGGATGATATTATGCATTTTGTTTTGGCTTTACTAATTTTCACGGGCACTAGTTGCTGTATTAGGTTTTAATGTCATTGCGTACGTTTCTTGGAAGTGGATGTACTACGCATTTTGGGTTTTGCTAGTTTTTGTATGTAACTAGTAAGGAATACGTACATTGCACGTTTTTTCTTATGATTTTATTAAATTAAAGTTAAATTATAATTTTTAATTGTAGATTGTCGTTTTTTATTATAAGTAAAATAAAGAAGAGGCGGTTGAAAATGAAAAAAATGAAAAAAGCGATTTTTGAAGTTTATTGTTGTCTTGAATCATTGTTGTAACATATTAAAATCTTAAATAAAATCTGCATAATTAAATGAGATAACAATATAAATAAATAATATATTCTAACATAAGTCTATATCATTTTTTGTTTTTATTCCTTATAATCTCTTCTTCTTGCTTCCCTTCATGGATTTCTTCCCATGCTTTATTTTCCAATTGTTAAGAGTTTCATCATCATCACTTGATATTTGTATCTGGAGCTTCTTCTTTTTTTCCCTTGGTGCGTTGTTGTCGCTTTTTGTTCTGCCTTTCTTCCATGGAGGTTTCTCCATCTTTTTCTTTAGTTGGACTTGATAATTTGTTTTCTTCCCAAGTTGTTTTGTTTTTTGTGCATCATGCAGTTGTGTTGTCGATGTCTTCTTCTTTTGGTAGTGGGATACCACTAATATTTTCTTTATATAGATTGAGAAATCTTAATCCTTTATGATATAATTAATTATTTTTATGTTTAAATTGTATGTAAATTGAATTATGTAGTTGTGATTCAATTAATATGGAAGTGATTTCACTTTATATGTTTAATTAAATATTATATATCGAATCTTATAAATTCATTACATTGTATAATGGGCCAATATTAATTTTATTTGCATGAATATGTCTTAAATGTTTCCTATCTTTGTGTCTTTCATATAAAAGTGCAATGTATAGATATCTTTTGATTGATATTTAAATAATGATTCATGTACAGAAAGTAATTGTCATTAATTTTCATGTGAAAACACTTAATTTGTATATCAAATTAAATATGATTATTTAGTTGTATATATTATTACAATGTATGTGGTACATGATTATATTAGTGGAATTTAGATGGTATTAATAAAAGTGACTTATCAACTTCTAATCCATTATTATTTAACTTATTAGTGTGGTTCAACAATTAAATTAAAAATACTTTTTAAATTAAATTACTTAAGGTAAAATTATGGAACTCTTTAGAAAATTTGAAATATTCTATATTTATTAAAATAGAATTAGCTTAAATTTAATTAAAAAGCTATTGAATAATATAGTACATCAAGGGGTATGTTAATTATAAGATTATGTAGAAGTCATAAAATCTTTATTTTAAATTAATTTATATAAGAAATAGATTGCAATATAGTTTGTAATTATTAAAGGTACAAAGTATAATTAAAAACAAAGTAAGATTATTTTGAAAGCATATTATGTCAATGTGATGATATCATGAAGTTAACTTCTAATTGTAGTATCAATTATGACAAAAAATCATATTATATTAAAAGATATATATATATATAATACAATATAATAACAATTATTAATTTGTAGCATAGTTGTTATTATTATATTTTTTTTAATTAACATTTACAAATTTATAAAAATTAGTATATTTTTGTTCCTGTTTATAAAAATTAAAATTTACAAATTAACATTTACAAAATTTATAAAAATCATATTATATTAAAAGAATATACATAATACAATATAATGTAGTCATTGTTACGTCTGTTTAAAATTATATAAAACATCAGGTTTTTTAGTCATCTTTTGTTGAAATTTCAAAATAAGATACGCTTTTAAAGATTTAAAAAGTAGTAGGGTATTTTTATATCATTTTCATATAAAATTGAACTGGGTATATGAATTTAACCCAAACATTATGTTTCATAACTTTGCATGATTACTTTTTTTTTTTGTTCTTGGCAATTCTTAAACAATATCTTGTATATTCATCGATTCCATAAACAAATAGCATATACATTAATATATGTCTGATTGACATATACGATTTGTTTATAAGTTCCTTTTTTTTTTTTTTTTTTTGGAAATTGTGAATTTGCTATAATATTTCCCTTTTTAAGTATTAACATAATAATTATGACATGGTGTATAATAGTTGTAATTTATTAAGATAGTTTTTTAGAAATATCCTTAAGGAATATATAGTTTCATGGTTGTAATATTTGCGAATTTGTTAATTCTATTTTTCAATTTTTTTGTCTTGAACTTTGTTTGTTTTCGTATTACTAAGTAATTAGTTATAATTATTGATTATATATTCATGTAATAGAGGTTTCAGAAGTTAAATATATAATTCATATGAAAAAGACTTCATGTTTAAAAGTTTGACTAATACAAATGATCGACCAAAGAATTGAATATGATTCAATAGTTTAATAGGTTATGTATATTTATTTATTATTAACTCAAGGTGTTTACTTTTGGGTTGATTTTTATAGAATATTTTTCATTTTCTTCTTATGTTAAAATACAATTAACTAATAAAATGTTAATAATTTAGTAAAAGTATTGACAATTATTAAAAAATATTTCTTTTATATATATATTTGATTTAATTTGAGTCAATTGAAAAGATAATTTTAATTCAAAGCAAGAAACATAAACAATGATAAACAATCATACAATTAAACTGAATGTGACAATGAAAGCCTGTGTCATGTCAAAAAGGCATTCTCCCTTTAGTGCTAATGAACTATATTGATAATATACATTAAGAGAAAAGCTTATTACAATCTACTTTATTTGAAGCATTATTATATCAAAAAAGGAAAAGGATCCAGTCCATTGAGCTTTTCTTTTTTTTTACAATTAAAAATTCCAAGGGGATTTTCGAAGAAGTCGTAAAGTAAATAAGGTTTATCGTACTAACCTGGTGATTAGGAATCCTGAGTACGATGAATAGGAATTCTTTGTCCACGTCAGTGCAAGCATTTCATGAAGCACAAGTACAGAGAAATAAGAAAAGTTAGAAAATTATAATTGAACAACCAGCTTTGGTTGGTGTTTGGAAAGAGAATTTAAGAATACAAAAATATAATTAAACAATTAATAAATCCTCGAATTAAACTAATAAGACTAATTTAGAAAACTAAAAAAGAAAGAAAGTAAAGTGGTTACTGTGTATTCGTGAAATAGAAAACTACTACATGCTTAATATTCTTCCACTTGTAATCTGATCAATCAGAAGGTCATGGCACAACTAATCATGCAATCGAATAACAGGCCGTAAACCACCAAATGCAAATGAAAATGCCAACATCAAAGTCAAGGATGAGTTCACTAAACAAAATATACAGGGGTAGCAATACAAAAGAACAGAAAAAAGAAATTATTATGTCAACTTGCATGGTCATCTTAAGCCAATGAACCTATAGATAAGTAGGCGTTTCTTGTAGAGAGATCTTCTACTGATTTTTTTGACCAACCCACACGATAATCAAGGCATAGTGTAGGGACTTTATTTATCTTTGCGCAGAAGCTGTCTGACAAAATGCGAGCAAGATTTCCATATAACTTTTTCATAGTCTTCGGATCATTGATGGCCTTGTGCCATACGAAGTCATGTTGATGATTTCATTGAACACAAAAGATGACAGATAATTGATTTATATGATGTCAGTAATCATCATAAAAATTTAGTTGATGACACTACAATAAATATAAATATTTTTAATGACTAATTACTATACCCAAAAGGAAAAAAATTATGGTAAATAATCATTAGCCCTAATTATACAACGACTATTAATCTTTATTTCAGTAGGCGAGGCAAAAATATTAGGCATAGTTAAAAACCACAGTAAATATTTTTGTCATAGTTAAGAACTATGATAAATTCTTTGGACATAGCTAAGACTATGGAAAATTACTTACTTTTAGGCTTTTTAAGAATACAAGTTGCCTTAGTAAATATATGTACAAAACAAATAAATGTTTAATATTTGAACCTAGAGTTTAATAACCATATTTTTCAAACTCAAAAAGTAACAGACATGAAGCAGTTAACATAAGTTCATCATCCTGCAGAAGATTATTCCAGTCAGTTTTCATCTGATCAATAAGCCAGAGGCACTTTAGCTTATCTTACTGACAAATCACCAAGGCTACATTTGGATACCATGATTTTGCTTCGATGAAAGAATTTAGGAACAAAAAAAAAATGCTTCAAGTTGATATAAAAAAAAAATTGAATTCAAGTAAAAAAGTTTGCATTCGTGTGTGTCTATATAGTAAGAAACTGAAGCTTATCCGATCAATAATTTTGTCCCATACTTTATTTTTCAACTGTTAAGAGTTTTATCATCGTCATTTGATATTTTCATTAGCAATAATTTAAAAATAAAAGACTATTTAATAACTTATTATAATAAAGTTCAAAGCACTAATATTTCTCTTGATTTCAATAATGTATTCAAGTATTTATCATTAAAATAAAGGGAAAAATCCAAAAAGCCCCCCTGTGATATTAGAAATGTTCAAAAAAAAAACCCCCTGTGAAAAATAAAATATCAATTACACCCCCTGTGATATGAAAAAAAAAATTAAAAAACCCCCTGAGGCAAGAGTGTATTACACTCGTGTTGACCGCAAGTATGAGTATGAAAATACATATTTTTGGATAATTTTGCCCTTATCTCTTCATAATATAATATTATATAATATATAATATATATATATAATTAAAATAAATTTTAAATAATATATAAATACTTTATTAATAATAAAATAAACTTTATATCTAAAAATATAATTATATTAATATTTTTTAATTAAATAAATTAAAATTATTTTTTAAAAAAAAATTGACTGGCGGCTGCGGAGGTGGCTGCCCTCCTTATCCCTGGGCGGCCGTCGCCCTCGACGGATGGGCGACGGCGATAGGCTGTCGCCTATTCGTCGAGGGCGACGCCGTCGCCCATGGGAGGGAGCGAGGGCGTCGCCCTTTCCTTCTGGGCGACGCCGGTCGCCCATGGTCTGGGCGACAGGCATCGCCCAGACGGGGAGGCCACCGCCCCCTTTCCCGGGGCGGCGGAAGAGGGGGGCGGTTCTCGGGGGTGGGGAGGAGGGAAGGGAACGGTCGGGGGTGGGTGGGGTGGGGGGGTTGATTATTATTTTTTAAATAATATTTTTTTATTTTTTAAATTATAATAATATATAAATTATTACTTTTTTAAATAATATTTTTATAAAAAATAAGCATAATTATTGAATAAAAATTAATATTGGGCATACCATATTATTTTTTGATCAAAAATTGACCCACTGAAATACTAAATTTCATCAATTTAAAGTTTAATAATTTTATAAAAAAATGCGCTATCGAATTAAAATTAATATTAAGCATATTTAACGAAATAGAAAAATAATTTTTCTATATAAAATTTAATATAGATAATTTTATAGGTATATTTTAATAGATATTTTTTCTATATAAATTTTTTTCTAAATAATTTCTATATATTATAGGTATATTTTAATAGGTCTAAGTTGACAAGTTGACTAGGAGGGGCATTTTAGTCATGGCTCCTATAAAATTAGGCTTTCTTTGACCAAGGGGCAGTATGATATATTTTTTGTAACACAGGGGGTGAAATTGATAATTAATTTTTCACAGGGGTTTTTTTTATCTTTTTGGATAACACAGGGAGGCAAAATGAATTTAACTCTTAAAATAAATAATAATTAGAAAACAATTGTTAATTGATTGCTTAAATTTACATAATAGTGTAGTTTGATCACGAAGAACTAATATTAATGAATGTAATTGAGTTAGCATTGAAATAAAATAAACAACAATTTAGTGTTATTTCATGTTCCACATTCTAAACAAAAAGAATAAAGAAACAAGCTTATTGTATCATTAGAAAAAATTAAACAAGAGAGTTTCAATAGTATTAAAAATTTAAACAAGGCAAGCTTCAAGTGCAAATGTACTGAGCATGGTCGTAACCTCAATTCCAGTCGCGAAACACTCCATCTTTTTATTTGACCTTAAGGTACAATAAATTATACAACCAAATAGGAAATTGAGTAAGTGTTATAATGTATATATGTATAGATATGTATACTTTGGAATAATAGTAGGTGATTTTTAAAGACTATAAATTAATGGGTTTATTTTCTAACTATATATTAAATAATGAAGTTATTTTCATCATACAAAATGAAATTATATATTTTTTCCATATCAAGAAATTATAAAGTATTTATATATTATCTTATATCGTAGTACTACTTTCTGTCTATCTTTCAGCTTCATCCGTCCTTTTGTCATCTAATATTTATCGTAGGAAAAATTAAGTTATTATTTGGATTTCATAATTATGTAAATTACTTGTAATTGAAATAATATAGTTACCTGCAATGTAGACTTGTTTGTACACTACATTTTTGATTTCAGATCTTTCCCTGATATTATTGGTGTCTGGTTTAATTAGCACCTTATTTACGCCTGAATTGAAATGGATACCCTTCATGTTCAGCTGGTGAAAGTGGTATTTTAGGTACAAAGACATGTTTCCCACTATGTTGGCCGAACACAATTTGTGCATTAATTATGTAATCTCTGAATTCTCTGCAAATCATTCTTGTGCCATTACATAGCCCATTTGATGGATCTAAATTTCTCAAAAGAATGATTGGGCAGTTTTTCTTCAACACCAATTTGTGAGGAGGTAACCTATTTGGAGTAAATGAGTTCAAAAATTCCTCTTCATAATAATTGTGTGTATCATCAACAGCTTCATCAAAACTATTGAGTATTTTTTGTTTGCCGGGAAATAAAGAGATCAAAGTCTCATTCAATCTATCAACATGCTCATCTTTTACAACCAATATTGCTCTACCTGTCATGTAATAAGCTAAGTGGGCTCTAGTATTCAAAGATGGGAAGATAGCTCTAATAAGTCGTTTGATTGAGTCTTCCTCATTTTCATACTTAACAATCATAAGACCTCATTTTCATACTTAACAATCATCTCTTATGTAATTCTAATATTACCTTCAGTATCAGTTGGTTCTTCATCATTTTCGACTCTGAGTAAGAATTCACTGAACTCTGTATCATTTTTTGCTCTCATATTTATTGTCAAACTGAACTTTTTCATTCTTGTCCATAAATATAACCTTACCAAACTTGCAGAAATGGTTTGATGAATTGTTGCCTTTGAAACAACTGGTAATACTTATCTGAAATCTTCGCCAAAAACTACCACCTTTCCACCGAAATCTCAATCGTTTCCCATCACATCTTTAAGTAATTTATCAATATTTTCAATGGCCCATCGTTTTGCCATAGGCGCTTCATCCCATAAGAGTAATTTGGATCGACGCAATAGTTCTGCAGCACCACTTTGCTTGGACATAGTGCATTCACTTGATTCATTTCCATCTATTGGTATCTTAAAACGGGAATACGCTGTTCTTCCTCCTGGCATTATCGCTGCGGCAACCCCAGAAGTTGCAGTTGCAACTGCTATTAGCTTTTTGGATCTAAGATGAGCTAACAAAGCACGATACAAGAATGTCTTTCCTGTTCCACCAGGGACATCAATGAAGAAAATTCCACTTTTTCCTTTTGTATATTTTATGATCATTGAGAAAGCTTTGTGTTGTTCAAGATTTAACTTAAGTTCGGCTTTGTAATCTTCTGGTGGTATTTGTATTGACATCTCATCTTGGATTTCTCTTGGAAATTCGCAATCTACATTATCCATATTCGTAGGAAATATTGGAAGATCATATAAGCTAATGCTTTTTCCCATGCTCTCCAAGAAAAGATTCAAACTTTGCACAGTTTGTGCAACTCGGAATTCAACTGAGATTGTTGTTTCCCTTTTGAAATCTTCAGACATTGAATCGAAGTATGTATCCCATAGAAGTCTTACATCTGTTGGTGCACAGTAAACCAAAATTATTGCAAATAATCTTCGTAGCTCATGAGGTATTTGAAAATTGATTGCCTCATTTAAACATTCGATGATACTCTGATCTGATTCTAACAACCCTCTCTTTTTGCTACTTGTTTGAAACTTGAATATCCAACTCCATTA
This sequence comes from Sesamum angolense, assembly GCA_034509725.1. Lineage (NCBI taxonomy): Eukaryota > Viridiplantae > Streptophyta > Magnoliopsida > Lamiales > Pedaliaceae > Sesamum > Sesamum angolense. The sequence goes on from JACGWL010000936.1 coordinate 14,740, forward strand.
ACTGTTAGCAAATCTTCAAAAGATGTAGACCCTCTGATATGATTCAGAAGCAATCTAAGGTAGTATATTTCTCCTTCAATAGGATTTACGCACTGATACGACCATTCACATCTCTTTTCTTTCTTTCTCTCCAACAACGATCATTTGTCCATACGTAGTGCTCAAGGAATTCCCTATAAATAATTTTCGCATTTTTACTTTTGGAACACATAGAAAAATCACCATTGTCTTTGAGACATGATCCCATCGAAAAATGTTATCTAGCCGTTGATTTGCCAATAAGTGACAGATTGTTGATTCGGAAGATGAAGTTGTAAATTGATAACTGCAGGGTCAATTTCATTTAAATTGAATTCAAATATTATCCACATTGCTTCTTGTGCAGAGACCCACCGAGCATCTTGAAACTGTTTAATTTCATCTACCAAATTCTCATCATCATTGGGGGAGATATGAATTGCGACTTTGTCATGTCCTTTATAGATGTACTTGTATAAGTACTTCACTGCAGTCAATCGTGAACATATCTCCACTTTAATATGACAATTATATCTTAACAGGAGATATGGATTATAAGGTACAACCCATTGGTTGTTTAACTGTGCATTGTGGACTTGAAATGTCAATCCATTTCTTCTTCTTTTGTATATCCATCTTTACCTTGAATTGTGCTTTCACAATATGACCGTGGATATTGATATTTGCATTTCCCATCAACCATACAAGTATTTTTAAAATTCTTAGCTCCACAAGGTCCATGCATCATATGTTTTATTACTAAGTTATTAAGCTCCGAATGACTTTCTCTATCAGGAATTTTCAGCACAAACAAATCTATCAAAATGATTTGGAGTTGTAATTTTGTATTTGGACTTCAAATTTATCAACATATGAGCATGTGGTAGCCCTCTTTTTTGGAATTCAATAACATAAACATGGGCAGCTACTTTTCCAATTATTTCCTTTTTAAATAATTGGTCCTTCAGATCCTGCAATTTTGCATGAAAAATTCTTGATGTCAGATCTGGTCGGTCTTGTGCTTTTTGTCCATCATAAAATTTTTCTTGTATCTCTTTCCATTATGGATTACAAGTCATTGTAATAAAAATAGTCCGGCTTTCCAAATCGTTGCACTAATGCTAGTGCGTCAAGATATCTGCGTCTCATATCTCGTGGACCCCCAATAAATGATGCAGGAGGACAATTCTTTTGCCAAGTTCACTTGCTCTAGTCTCTCCTTTTAAAACACTATCCATGATGCCTTGGTATAGCTCAGCTCTCAAATTTGATTGGTTATTCCGGTAGTAGTCTAATCTTGTTGTTTCCAATTTTATATACATATCAACTGCATATTGTTGCAATAATCTTCTAGCAAAGAGCAAAGTTAATTGTCTTGGATTTCTGATTTGTAGACTATAGGAACTGTATTCTCTACAAGAGACTTTTCTTATTTTGCTTACCAAGGCTGTAAATATAAAAGCAATAAATAAGTGGAAATGTTTGAACAATTATTCATTGAACCTTAAAACTTACATCATGGATGAAGATAACAGTTATAGTTATCTGAGAAATCATATATTCTATTCTCCATTGTTTATTATCCAAATTTATATTATATAATTATATTTATGCTTAATACAAGATAATTATAATATTCAATTTCTAACTTATTACAAGTAAATTTTTTCTTTTCAAAAAAGAAATATATTTTTCAGAGAATCAGTCAATATTAAAAATTAGTCATTTGTAATATGAAATCATACGGATATTAGATCTTTATCCTTCTTCATTAGTTCCGAAGGATTCTTTATGCTTATTTTCCTCAGAGTCTCTGGGTAATTTTATTTAAAATTATAAAGTCAGTACTTAGTTAAAATTATTGACTATATATTCATGTAATAGAGGTTTCAAAAGTTAAATAAATAATTCATATAAAAAAGATTTAATATTAAAAAGTTTGATTAATACAAATGATCGGAAAAAAAATTGAATATGATACAATAGTTTAGTGGCTTATGTATGTTTATCATTTATAAATCAAGATATTTAGTTTTACGTTGATTTTTATAAAAAAATTTGTCATTTTTCTTCGTACTATAATTAAAATTAATTAATAAAATGTTAATAATATAGTTGAAGTATTAACAGTGATTATAAATTTATTTATATAATATATATATATATATATATATTTTGATTTAATTTGAACTGCCATTATTTTTAGATACGTAATATGAATTGACATTAATTATTAAACTTATTTGTTAAAATATTTATTTTTTTATATTTATTATGATCAATACATATTTTAAGAGATAAAATAGGGTGTCATAGCTCTAGATATTGAGTAGTTTATAATTTATTTTAATCTTTTTAAGATATAGTTTAGCAAATTATTGAATATACGAAATATTAAATACTAATTAATTAATCAATTAAATCATGCTGATAGCGGGTCGGAAAATAATATAAACAATTATTGCATATACACAAAAGAAAGTAAAATATTAGATAAGCTAATTTTCATATGCTATCTAAGCATGAATGAGGAATAGCATTAAATGAAGTCTAATTAACTATTGATAAATTAATTAAAATAGAATATCTAAACCGTAGCTACAGTACATGTAACCTGCATTATTGGTGCATACCTTTGTATTTTTTTTTTAGAGAACATCATTTGCAGAAGAAATGAAGTAACGGTGGGAACGTCTCTTGATTAGGTTATCAACTGAAAAAAAAATGATTGTAATAAATAATTTACAAAGTTAAAAACTAAATCTTGGATAACAAATTTAATGGTAAATTATATTTTGCCATCCGAACTTTGCCCGTTTTTACACGTTGGCATCTAAACTTTTTTTTGTGTCAACTTGCCATCTCAACTTTGCGAAATTTGCTTTACCATATATGATCGCCTTTTTGGTGATTTTTTTGTAAAAAAAAAAATCACATGCTGTGCATATGTGAGAAATATCACATCAAATGACCTTTAAATATCACATGTGCATTGAACTGCCTAAGAAGTTGCCCCACGGCGAGCTACCGATCATGCTATTGAACTGGAGCCTGGCGCACG
>JACGWL010000937.1:0-12964 GCA_034509725.1 Sesamum angolense
CCCATTATTAGCAGCATATTTGTGGATTTTTTCCAGGGTTTGTTAGGTGGTGATCGGACAGATAGAGCCATTGATCTTTGATATTTACGCCCCTGGGCTCGGCATATTCTTACAGATGACGAGGCCTGGGCTATTATTCGTCCTGTCACCATTGATGAGGTGAAAACAGCTTTCTTTGATATTGAGGAGGACAAAGCCCCTGGACCAGATGGATTTTCCTCGGGTTTCTTTAATGAAACCGTGCAAAACAACTGCAATAAAAACTGTCTCTGAATCTGATGAAACTTTACCCATATATAGGTCTTAACCCATAATAGTGCGTGGTAAATTTCTTAAGTGAAATAATAACTACAAGTTAGTCAAACAGGTAAACAAACTTTCTTAAATAAAACTGTGCAAAACAGCTAAAATAAAAACTATCTCCAAATCTGACGAAACTTGACCCAGAGGTAGGTCGTAACCCATAATAGTGCGTGGTAAATTTGCCAAGTGAAATAATAACTACAAGTTTGTAAAATAGGTAAGAAATCTTTCTTAAATAAAACTCTGCAAAACAGATTAAATAAAAATTATCTCCGAATCTTACGAAACTTGACCCAGAGGTAGGTCGTAATCAATAATAGTGCGTGGTAAATTTGCTATGCGAAATAATAACTACAACTTAGTTAAGTAGGTAAGCAAACATTCTTCAATTAAACCCTGCAAAATCACTGAAATAAAAACTGTCTCCGAATCTGACGTAACTTGACACAGAGGTAGGTCTTAACCCATAATAGTGCGTGGTAAATTTGCTATGTAAAATAATAACTACAAGGTAGTAAAATTGGTAAGCAAACTTTCTTAAATAAAACTGTTCGACACAGCTGAAATAAAAATTGTCTCCAAATTTGACGAAACTACACCCAGGGGTAGGTCGTAACCCATAATAGTGCGTGGTAAATTTGCTAAGCCAAATAATAATTACAACTTAGTCAAATAGGTAAGCAAACTTCCTTCAATAAAACCTTGCAAAACTGTTGAAATAAAAACAGTCTCTAAATTTGACGAAACTTGACACAGAGGTAGGTCTTAATCCATAATACTCCGTGGTAAATTTGCTAAATGAAATAATAACTATAAGTTAGTCAAATAGGCAAACAAAATTTCTCAACTAATTGAAATGATCTCCAAATCTGATGAAACTTGACCCAGAGGTAGGTCTAAACCCATAATACTTCGTGGTAAATTTGCTAAGTGAAATAATAACTACAAGTTAATCAAATAGGTAAGCTAACTTTCTTTAATAAAACCGTGCAAAACAGTTGAAATAAAAACTTTCTCCGAATATGACGTAACTTGACACAGAGGTAGGTCTTAACCCATAATAGTGCGTGGTAAATTTGCTAACTGGAAGAATATCGTTTATAATAGATCAAGAAATATGCTCCCAAATTCACCTAAAACGCTCTGTTATCTCACACACAGTACACACACTGATCTCACGGTTTCCAACGCTGAATTCTTGTCCACACAAGTGGACTGCCCGGACGGACATAACGAGGACGGTGGATCGGACGTTCTCGAAGGGGAAGCACCCAGCACTGTTAATGGGGATTTTGATTTTGACGAATTCTACGATTTGGCGACTCGGGTCTTGAACGGAGACTCCGATTCCTTGGCGAGTCTGAAATCCCTCAAGACCGGTGGGAGCAGAAATTCAACACATGGCGGAACCCAGTTCTTAAATCAGTGGCCGGTCGCTCAAGTACTCCATTTCGTCCGAGGATATCTCTCTTGCCGCGGCGAACCGTTCGAACAGGTATGGATAATCTGCTGCCGCCAAGTGCTAACCAGTCTACCATTCTTGTTGGGAGTTCGGGTAGCTCGGAGCTGGATGCCCACCTGAAATCGGGTCCGGTCTCTGACCAGATGACTCAGGCCCAAGAGTGTGGAGCGGAGCCTAGTGTGGAACAATCCAACATTCTTGCTGGGGGTTCGAGTAGCTCGGAGCTGAATACCCATGTGTCTAGCCCGAAATCGGGTCCGGTCTCACAAGAACAGTCTCAAGAAGAGACAATTCCGCAAGATTGTGGTGCTACGACTCAATTAGGGGATTTGGTGGATTCGGCAGTCAATGATAGCCTGGGAACAGGTATTAATCGTAAAATCCCCGAATGTTTGTCAAATTTAGCGTCAAATTCGATGCCGAATGCCCAAGCTGATCAGCCGGAACAGCCAGAACACCCGGTCATCTATGTTGGTAATGTGAAGCTTCAGGCTACTTCGGTGGACAATATTGCGGGGGCGTTCCTTCAATCCTCCCGTAAAACATTGCATTTTGTCCCTCCGACGAAACAGAACGGCGAGGTCATCATCAGACCGACCAAAGAAGTGGTTGACAATGGTTGTAAGAAATGGCACACTACAGCTATGGGCTATTTTCTGGGACGACGGCCGTATTTCCCTCAGCTGGAATCTTTTGCTCGTGCGAATTGGAAGGGATTATAGAATGTGTCTGCGACATCTAGTAGATTCTTTTTCTTCCGTTTTCATTCCAGGTTTGCTATGGAAGAGGTCATAGAAGGTGGTCCTTGGCTGTTCCAGGGCCAGCCTTTCGTGCTTCAAGTTTGGGAGCAGGGCCTGTCCCTACGGCGGCAAACACACACATAAATTCCAGTTTGGATACGTCTCAGACATCTGCCGATGGAATACTGGACGGAAGATGGGCTCAGCACAGTTGCCAGCGGCATTGGAACCCCATTATATGCGGACAGTATCACCAAAAATTGTGCTCGTCTTGATTATGCTCGGGTATGTGTTATGCTTGATTTCAATTCTGAACTCCCAAAGCATCTTGTTGTTATTAGCCCAGTTCTGCGGAATGGTAAAGAGGATCCGAAGAGGGTTGACGTCGAGTATGAATGGTTGCCTCAATAGTGTACTAATTGTTGTTCATTGGGGCATCTGCCATCAACTTGTCCGGCTAATGCGAAGAGGAATTTAGCTCCACCGATAACGATATTCGTAAAAAGCAGGCTGCCATATCAGACCCTGTACAGCCAGTACAAGGAACTGAGTTGGCAGAGCCAGTAGCTAAGCTTGTGTGTAAGAACAGTGGCCCTGCTCCTAATAAGGGCAAGGAAATTATCCTTTATAATTCGTACGGTGCTCTTGATACGGAAGGAAATGACAGTCAGTTGGCGGGCCCTAATTATCGCAGCCCCACAGTCGATGGCTCATGATCAAAGTGGCTTCGTGGAATGTCCGTGGCCTCAATGGAATCGATCACCAACGGGCGGTCGAACACTTGGTATGTGATCATAAACTTTCTTTCCTTGGTTTAATTGAAACTCGAGTCAGTCAGGCTAATGTTCAACGTGTACGGCGTAATTTGTTAATGAATTGGTCATGGTTTGATGACTATTCGGGTCCGGAGGGCCGTATATGGTTAGTTTGGAATCCAGTAGAAGTTGATGTGGAAATTTTAAGAGTGGAGTCTCAGTTTGTTCACTGTCGTGCCTTCAATAAAAGATTGCACACAAGGTGTTTGATATCAGTCATCTACGGTGACTGTGACATTATTCCGCGAAGATCCCTATGGGATGCACTCTGTAACCTGTCGGCTAGAATCTTGGATGATCCATGGCTTGTCCTAGGAGATTTTAACGCGGTTATGGATGACAGTAAAGTGTTCGGTCGAGCTGCAGATACCAGTGCATCAATGACAGACTTTCGCACATGCATTCGGGATACGGGTCTGGTGCATCTACCTTTCACTGGTTGTCCATTTATGTGGCACAATTGCAGTGAAGGGCCAAGAAGCTTGTGGAAGCGGTTGGATAGAATGCTCGTTAATACGGTGTGGATGGATACTTGGCCTGGCTCATCGTACACTAGTGCGCTGCCGAGTACATCGGATCATTTTCCGCTTATCCTCAATGGCATGAACAGAATAGAGGAACATGTAGTTTTCAGATTTGACAACTACTTAACTCAACTTTCGGGCTTCTTGAACTCGGTGGAGGAAATCTGGAAACATCGTATACATGGGACTGCAATGTATGAAACTGTGTGTAAACTGAAGCTTCTAAAAGCTGAATTCCGACGACAAAAGAAGCTGAAAGGTAATCTCACGGACAATGTCAAGAAAGCTAAGACGTTCCTCGATAAAGCTCAAGCATTGTTTACCACTTATAAAGAAGATATCTACCTCGAACTTGTTAAAAGCTGTAGACGGGTTTATTCTATGGCTGTCAAATTGGAAATTAGCATGCTTAAACAGCGGGCAAAGCTACGGTGGCTGAAACATGGAGATCAATGTTCTAAAGTTTTCTTTCGAAAGATTAATGCAACAAGAGTGAAGCAACGGGTATTTCAAACAACAAAGGTAGATGGTGAGTTACTGACTAGGCAACAAGACGTTACTCAGGAGTTTATCTCATATTTTCAGAATTTACTCTGGGGTTCCAGCCTTAATAGGAGGATTGATCTGAATTTTTTACAACTCGAACATAAACATACTGTTACAGAGACTGAATCCAGCCTGCTCGTTGCTCCTGTAACAATGGCTGAGGTCAAGGCGGCCTTCTTTGATATCGACGTAGAGAGTGCCCCAGGCCCGTATGGCATACTTCGGCATTTTATAAAAGTGCCTGGCCAGTGATTGGACAGACACTGTTTCAGGCCATTGGTGAGTTCTTTCGTACAGGTAAACTGCTAAAACAGGTAAATACTACTCTTATAGCCTTGATCCCGAAGGTGAATTTGCCTATGTATGTATAGGATTATAGACCAATTGCCTGCTGTAATGTCTTGTACAAAGCGATTACCAAGATCATTGTGAAACGTATGCAGCGGGTGCTTCCTTTACTCATCGATTATTCGCAGAATGCATTCGTGCCAGGACATAGTATAACTGATAATATCCTATTAGCCCAGGAACTATTGGCAGGGTACAATCAAAAGAGACTCCCTCTGCGGTGTACGATTAAAGTGGATATCCAAAAAGCTTATGACTCGGTTGAGTGGGACTTTCTGTTGGAGGTTTTGAAGTTGTTTAATTTTCCTCTTCAGTTTATTGTTCTTATTAATCAATGTGTTTCGACAGCTTCCTTTTCAGTTTCGCTTAATGGTTCAAATCATGGTTTTTTCAAAGGAGGCAGTGGACTTAGACAGGGTGATCCTATGTCTCCTTATCTTTTTGTTTTGGTTATGGAAATCTGGAATGCGCTTCTCAGATTTCGAGTTAAAAATGCAGCTGAATTCCAGTACCACTGGAAGTGCAAAGAACTTGGTTTAATTAATTTGTGTTTTGCCGATGATGTATTACTTTTTTGTAAAGCTCACTTGCCTTCAATTACAATAATATTTGATACTTTGAATGAGTTTCTGCATTGTCAGGGCTTAAAGTGAATCCGGCCGAGAGCCAGATAATCTTCTCCCGAGCGGTGCAGCAGGAACGACAACAGATCCTGGAATATTTGGGGTTCCAAGAAGGATCATTGCCTATCAAATTCTTAGGTATTCCTCTAACATCATCTAGACTAACGTTAACCGATTGCAGGCCCTTATTCGACAAAGTGGACGCACGACTGGCCGGCTGGAACCACTGAACCTGTCTTACGCTGGTTGGCTGCAACTCATCAAAGCAGTCCTTAGTACGCTGCACATGTATTGGGCCTCGGCATTCATACTTCCTAAAGGTGTTCTGAAAAATCTATAGAAGAAAATGAGAAAGTTTCTGTGGTATGGTCCAACTGGAAGTGGAAATGCGAAAGTAGCTTGGGAACGGATTTGCAAACCAAAAGAGGAAGGAGGGCTTGGTCTTCACAGCCTCATCACAACAAATCAGGCTCTTATGCTAAAACAACTATGGAGGATAATACAAAATGACGGCACTTCGTTATGGGTAGATTGGATTCAGCTTTACAGGCTTCGAAATTCTACAATTTGGATAGTCAATGGAGCATTAGGTTCGTGGGGCTGGAGGAAAATGCTCAATTTGAGACCTCTACTACAAAGAGGTGTCATTTACAAAGTAGGAGACGTCTCTTCTTTCAGTCTTTGGCAGGACATATGGCACAAAAGAGGTCCGCTTTGCTTAATATATCCTCGAGGACCTACAGTCACTTTCTTCGCTTCTGTCCAGCGTGATACAGAGGAATCAGTGGTGCTGGCCGAGCTCGAGATGCTGCAATTACAGACATCGTGTCACACAGCTTCCTTCAATACACGCTACAGCAGCATACACCATTCTTGGAGAAGCAGCTCGGGTAAGTACTCTTTTCAGGCCGCTGTTTCACTCATTCAGCCTACAACACCGCATGTCTTTTGGCATGGACTTCTCAAGGTAAGTTTAAGATTCCGAGGCGTGGATTTATTCTTTGGTTGGCCATATTGGAAAAACTATCTACCATGGATAAACCGTGGGTACCGAGTGCTGAAAATGGGTGTGTACTTTGTGGAGGATTGTTTGATGAAACACATGATCACTTGTTTTTTAAGTGCTGGTACTCTAAGCGTTGTCTGACCATTCTGAAACGTCATATAAAGTTTCAATGGCCGTATATTGATTGGCAAAGAGGGCTTATATGGGCGAGCAAAAGATGGAGAGGAACCACCTCATCAACGCAGCGTTTCGAGCAACATTGGCAGCATTAGTTTACCACTTGTGGGCTGAAAGAAATAACAGAAAATTTTCGGCAACATCAGCGTCGGCGGAATACATCACTAGTAGAGTATTAGAAGAAGTTCGATTGCGGATCATGGCGGCCGAATGTACTCCTAGTTTACAAACTTTAATTTGTATAGAGTTTGGCAATTGTCAAGGCCGATAGGGCTTTAGGAGATTATTTCTTGTAAAGCCTTGTACGTTTTTTCATTAATGCAATTTACCTTTTACCAAAAAAAAAAAATTTGCTAACTGAAATAATAACTACAAGTTAGTCAAATAGGTAAACAAACTTTTAAATAAAACCGTGCAAAACAGCTGAAATAAAAACTATCTCTAAATCTAACGAAACATGACCCAGAGCTAGGTCGTAACACATAATAGTGTGTGGTAAATTTGCTAAGTGAAATAGGTAAGCAAACTTTCTTAAATAAAACTGTGCAAAACAGCTGAAATAAAAATTAACTCCGAATATGACGAAACTTGACCCAGAGGTAGGTCGTAACCAATAATAGTGCATGGTAAATTTGCTAATGCGAAATAATAACTACAACTTTGTCAAATAGGTAAGCAAACTTCCTCCAATAAAACCTTGCAAAACAGTTGAAATAAAAACTGTCTCCGAATCTGACGAAACTTGACACAGAGGTAGTTTTAATCCATAATACTCCGTGGTAAATTTGCTAAATAAAATAATAACTATAAGTTAGTCAAATAGGTAAACAAACTTTCTTAAATAAAATCGTGCAAAACAACTGAAATAAAAACTTCTCCGAATCTGAAACTTGACCCAGAGGTAGGTCTTAAGCCAAACAGTGCGTGGTAAATTTGCTAAGTGAAATAATAACTACAACTTAGTCAAAATAGGTAAGCAAACTTTCTTTAATAAAACCGTGCAAAACAGCTGAAATAAGAACTTTCTCCGAATTTGACGTAACATGACACAGAGGTAGGTCTTAACCCATAATAGTGCGTGGTAAATTTGCTAACTGAAATAATAACTACAAGTTAGTCAAATAGGTAATCAAACTTTCTTAAATAAAACCGTGCAAAACAGCTGAAATAAAAAACTATCTCCAATCTGACGAAACTTGACCCAGAGGTAGGTCGTAACCCATAATAGTGCGTGGTAAATTTGCTAAGTGAAATAATAACTACAAGTTAGTAAAATAGGTAAGCAAACTTTCATAAATATAACTGTGCAAAACAGCTGAAATAAAAATTAACTCCAAATCTGACGAAACTTGACCCAGAGGTAGGTCGTAACCAATAATAGTGCGTGGTAAATTTGCTAAGTGAAATAATAACTACAACTTAGTCAAATAGGTAAATAAACTTTCTTAAATAAAATCGTGCAAAACAGCTTAAATAAAAATTGTCTCCGAATTTGATGAAACTGGACCCAGGGGTAGGTCCTAACCCATAATAGTGAGTGGTAAATTTGCTAAGTGAAATAATAGCTACAAGTTATTAAAATAGGTAAGCAAACTTTTTGAAATAAAACCGTGCAAAACAGATGAAATAAAAACTGTCTCCGAATCTGACGAAACATTACCTAGAGGTAGGTTTTAACCCATAATACTTCGTGGTAAATTTGCTAAGTGAAATAATAACACAGTTAGTCAAATAGGTAAACAAATTTTCTTTATTAAAACCGTGCAAAATTGCAGAAATTAAAACGGTCTCCGAATCTGACGAAACTTGACTCAGAGGTAGGTCTTAACCCTTAATAGTGCGTGGTAAATTTGCTATGTGAAATAATAACTACAAGTTAATCAAATAGGTAAGCTAACTTTCTTTAATAAAACCGTGCAAAAGAGCTGAAATAAAAATTATCTTCGAATCTGACATAACTTGACACAGAGGTAGGTCTTAACCCATAATAGTGCGTGGTAAATTTGCTAACTGAAATAATAACTACAAGTTAGTCAAATAGGTAAAGAAACTTTCTTAATGAAACCGTGCAAAACAGCTGAAATAAAAACTGTCTCCAAATCTGACGAAACTTGACCCAGAGGTAGGTCATAACCCATAATAGTGCGTGGTAAATTTGCTATGTGAAATAATAACTACAAGTTAGTAAAATAGGTATGCAAATTTTCTTAAATAAAACAATTCGAAATAGATGAAATAAAAATTGTCTCTGAATTTGATGAAACTAGACCCAGGGGTAGGTAGTTACCGTAATAGTGCGTGGTAAATTTGCTAAGTGAAATAATAATTACAAGTTATTAAAATAGGTAAGCAAACTTTCTTAAATAATACCGTGCAAAACAGCTGAAATAAAAACGGTGTCCGAATATGACGAAACTGGACCCAAAGGTAGCTCTTAACCCATAATACTCGTGGAAATTTGCTAAGTAAATAATAACTATAAGTTAGTAAAATATGTAAACAAACTTTCTCTAATAAAATCGTGCAAAATCGTTGAAATAAAACTGTCTCTGAATCTGACGAACTTTACCCAGAGGCAGGTCTTAACCCATAATACACCGTGGTAAATTTCCTATGTGAAATAATAATAACTACAAGTTAGTTAAATAGGTAACTGCAATTTCTTTAATGAAACCGTGCATAACTGCTGCAATAAAAACTGTCTCCGATCTCCGAGCTCCGAATACGGGAAATGGAAGAAAATTCTCTCTGTTCTCTCTCACACACTACACCTTCTACACACACTAATCCTTCTTCTTCTCATGCAACCTCGTGCATGGCTGCCATGGCGGACTCCGGCGCCGATGGAGACCAGGCTGACGGAGAAGATGGCGCTGACTCGGTTCCGGCGTCAAAACCGGCGGCGGAGCAATCTGTACCGATTAACAAAAAAATCAAGAAAGATTTCAACTTTTCGGAATTTCTTCAACTTGCTTCGAGGGTGATCGACGAAGGGGACGCCGACTCCATGGCCGCTTTGCTGAACTTGAAAAGGCGTTGGTCGAAGAAATTTGGAGAAATCGATTCGAACTGTGCCGCCGGTCATGGCGGATTCCGACCATCTCGACCATTGACAATCGCTGCCCCGTTGGTTTCACGGCCGGCGCGACGCTTCCCAAGACTGCCAACTCTCAAGCCGAAAACCCCAATCTCCTAGGTGCGGCTACACATCTAGAGCCGCCGACATCTTGCTTGGGAAAGGACGAGCTCTTCATCCAAGGAACGGCTGCATGTCTAGAGCCGCCGACAGACTTGGGCACCGAGTTGTCTAGGGCGGCTAGGGTTTCGTTGAACCCTAGGGCGGCGCCCACCCTTGGAATGGCCGCCCACTCCTCGAACGACACTTGTCCCCTTTCGAACGTTGAGCAGCCGGCCGCCGCGATGTTGAACTTTTCAGCCTCCATGAACCTTGCGACTTCCCCGAGCCCGTTGGTGGCGCCTTGGGTTCCGACGATGGATCCACGGCCACCATCAGCCATCGTCGTCGGCGAGGGAGGTTCCTCATCGCCTCCGGCGATGGTTTTGCCCCCAACGTCGCCTGAAGCCATTAATCCACCTCGGTATGGGGCTGCCCCACCAATGACCTCCACAGAAATGGCAGTGCTGAACTCGTCCCTTACTCAGCCACTGATTGCACCAATTTCGGGAAGTGCGGCGGTCGGAATTGCACCGGCGACCTTGCCAGAAATTTCAATTTCTTCGCCGCGGTTTTGGCCTGCACCACCACAGCAACCTGCAGCCACGGCTAATCATTTGCAGCCGTCGGGCTTGTGGGCCACATTGCCACAGCCGCCATCGATCGGATCTGCTCCGGCGACTTCTCCACTGGAAATTTTGATCGGTAACATTCCTCTTAAACCTTGCTCGGATCTCTATGTTTCTGAGGATAAAATTGCAGCTGCATTCCATAATTCATCACGTAAAACACTCACCTACATCCCACCATCGGAGCAAAACGGGGAAGTTCTTGTGAGGCCTACAATTGATATGATCCGTGAGGGATCAAATCGCTGGAACACTACTGTTGTCGGATATTTCCTTGGTAAGAGGCTATATTTCCATCATCTTAATAATTTTGTGCATTCAATTTGGCCGGCCGTCCAGGATGTTAAGGCAACGTCGAATGGCTTCTTCTTTTTTCAATTCAAAACAATGGCGGCTATGGAAAAAGTTCTTGAGGGAGGGCCTTGGCTTTACCTTGGACAGCCGATTGTTCTGCAAAAATGGGAGCCGGGTATGGTTCTGCGTAAGTTGAAACACACGGAGGTCCCGGTGTGGATCAAATTACGACATCTGCCGGTGGAATTGTGGACAACTGATGGCTGAGTACAGTGGCAAAATTGTAGGCCGCTCTACCCGGATGCGATCACTAGAGCATGAACGAGATTGGATTTTGCTCGTGTATGCGTCATGCTTAACGTCAACTCAAAATTGCAAAAACATATTGTCATTATGATGCCTAACGAACATGGGGGCGAGTCGGCATGCAAGGTGGATGTGGAGTACGAATGGCTACCCCCAAAATGCACGAACTGTACCAGTTTGGGTCATGCTACTAAGGAGTGCCCTCTGACTAAACCGATGAAGCCTGCAATTTCGATTTATGTGAGGAGAAACCAAATACCTGCCCCGGCACAGAGGACTGGTGATCCGATCCCGAATCCGGATCCGGTTTTTGACCAACCCGTGGATAAAGATGACATGATGAGTAATGAACTGCCACACAAGAAGACGGATAAGGGTAAGCAAATAGTTACATATAATGCTTTTGATATATTACGAGATGCTGACGAAGATGCAGATGAGTTGATAAGGAGTCCTAACACATGCAGCCCCTCGGATGTTTCTCCATGTTGAACACAGTGATTTGGAATGTTCGGGCCTAAACAGGAGGGATCATCAGGCCGCCGTTCGAGACCTTGTCTCCGAATTCAGGATACACTTTATCGCATTATTGGAAACTAGGGTTATGCCATCAAATATAAGTCGGGTGCATGCGGGTTTACTACCTAGATGGCGTGGTTTACAGATTATTCTGGTCCTGGTAATCGTATTTGGATTGCATGGAATGATGACATTATCGATGTTGATATTCTTAATATTGGATCCCAATTCGTCCATTGTCACGTGCTTAAGCACGACATGCATGAGCCCATTTTCCTTACGATCGTTTATGGTGCCAATGAAGTCAGTGCACGTCGTGAGCTATGGCAGGGGCTTACTGAGCTGGCTGTGTCAGTCAATTTGCCTTGGTTGGTTGGAGGAGACTTTAATGCTGTTTTAGATATGAGTGAGGTTAGTGGAGCCTCGGGAGACATTCGGGTGGCTATGCATGAATTTAATGACTGCATTATTCAGACAGGCCTTATATCCCTTCCTATGCAAGGAGAACGATTTTCATGGCACAATTGTAGTACGGATGGAAGGAGCCTTTGGAAGAGACTGGACCGCATGTTTGTTAATGATGCATGGCTGGAGCGATGGCCGAATCTTTTCTACACCTGCCTTAAACCACGTACCTCTGATCACTCGCCGTTGGTGCTGAAGGTGACAGCCGGGACGTACAGGTCAGTATGTTTAGGTTTGATAATTATCTTGCATTATCACAGGGGTTTCTTGCATCTGTTCACAATATATGGCAGCACCCAGTGTTCGGTACACCGATGTATTCAGTCACTCGTAAACTAAAAGCCTTAAGCGGTGTTCCGTCAACAACGACGGAAAAAAGGTGATTTGGCGATGAATGTTAAACTTGCAGCAGGATTCCTGGAGATTGCTCAGAAACTGCTCCAGGCTGATAGGCACAATTCTCTCTTACTGCAACTTGAGAACTGCTGCAGGTTGGTCTATCTGAAAGCAACACAACTGAATGTCATGTTGCGACAAAGAGCGAAGCTTCAATGGTTAAAAGGTGGTGACCAATGTTCTAAGGTTTTTCTCAGACGAGTGGCTACCAGGAGGGCTAAAAGCGTCTTTTCCAGATCTCAGACAGTGATGGCCTTGTTCAAACAGATCCCACCATCATTAACAGTGTCTTTGTGACTTATTTCCAAGATCTGGGTGGGGATCGAACAGAGAGGGTCCTTGACCTCCACTATCTACGCCCTTGGGCTCGGCACATTCTCACGGAGGAGGAAGCTTATGCTCTTATCCGTCCAGTTACTGTTGATGATGTTAAAAAAGCTATGTTTGACATTGAGGAGACAAAGCACCAGGGCCAGATGGTTTTTCCTTAGGTTTTTATAAGCAGCCTGGCCTATCGTGGGGGAGGAGATCTCAAAGGCTATCATGGATTTCTTTACTACAGGCAAACTATTAAAACAAGTGAATGCTACCGTACTCACACTGATACTAAGGTACAAACTCCGCATTTCCAGCTTG